>JAEANM010021419.1:0-11858 GCA_017656035.1 Myanophis thanlyinensis
AGCAAGCAAGCAAGCTAACTAACTAACTAACTAACTAACTAACTAACTAACTAACTAACTAACTAACTAACTAAACTTATGGCTGGTCCCTGAAGTTACAGCCATTGCTCCACAGTTCCATGATCAAAATTTGGGTGCTTTGCAGCCCACCTGCACTTACAACTGCAAAGGTACTTTAATTCCCTCCAATCATCTCCCCATCCATGCCCTTCTGACCCCCTGCACTCTACAGCCTCTACTGCTCTAACTGCTCTTTGCCAACTTCTTTGTTCTGTTCTGTTGCTGCCAAGCATGCCTACCTTGGCTCTTTGCGAGGCAATTGCTGGCCACATAAGAGTTATCCTCCCCAGGTCACACATGACAGTTTCCTTATGAGATTTGTGGAAGAGGGCTCCACAGGGCTTACAGCTACCTGACAAAGGGCCGGAGCGGGCATGCCTCATCAGCAGTGGGAGCATGAAGTTGGTAAAGGTCATCTGGTACGGTGGAATACAGGACAGCAGGAGTCTCAGAATACAGGGCGGTTGGACAGATGGGCTAAGGTGACTGGGGCTTTGTGCCATGCGGCTGGGAGAACTACTTTGTGGCACATTGCTGGGCAGTGGCTACGTGCTACATTTTGCCAGGTGGGTTTGTTTCACATTGTTGGACTCTGTGTCACTCCATGCTGCTGGGCTTTCCTGGAGCAGCTGGGTTTCCTTGGGTGGCTGTTTTTTGCCACACTGCTGGGGCTTCCTGGAGCAGCTGGGGTTTTCTGGGGAAGCTGCAGTTTCATGCTGTGCTGCTGAGCTATGTCTCTGCATTGCAGTTTAAGAGCTTCTTAAATCCTAAAGCTACAGCATATCAAGAATCTCAAGCAACAACGGCAAGCAATCAAATACTGGGGTTGTTTTTCCCCTCTGCTCTTTGGTGCAGGACAGCCAAAGGGCAGAGGTGTGTGTGGGGTGTGTGTGTGTGGGGGGGGGGGGAATAAGCAGTAGCAAGGGATGAATGAGAAACAGTCCCTTACCTTGGAAGAACCAAGGCTCAGGGCTGGGACAGACCAGCTGGGAATGGCTTAAATTGGAATGGATCCTTGGCTAATGACCGGTGTTAGTTAACAATAGCAACAGGGAGTGCTGGGAATGCTGTCGTTAAGCAATGCTCAACATCACACGATGTTGTGACCACATCACTTAACAACAGAAATTCTGGTCTCAATTGTAATCCTAAATTGAAGATTACTTGAATCACAGTTCCAAAATTTAATCAGACCTGTGCTTTGAGCAAGTTGGAGGCATTACCTCTGTTGTTTTGTTAGGGTGTTATAAAAATGCCCCTTTTCATTCAGCATAGATATCCACATGGGGGCGGCTCAGTAGAGTCCCTGAGCGATGTGCTCCGTTTCTATTCAACTCTGGATGACTTCTGTGTAGTCTATACTAAAGGAATTCCCTGGTCGAGAGTACTGATATATTGTCCTGTTTTATGCTTATATATATGTACCATGCAACCTTACTTGAGATTCAACAATTGTATTGTTTTCCTCTGACTTTTAATTTTGAAGTTCATCTTTCTATAAATCTATATACATATACGCAAGGGCACAAAACAGAGAGATGTAAGATACAGTAAGACTGGTTTAATTTGAGAGCTACAGAACTGTAACCAAAAATATAAATCTGCATTGCTACAAGAACAGAGACTTTTATTCATATGCGGTATTATGCTAAGAGCAACGGGGGGGAATTCACAAAGTAGTAGAGAAGGGCCAGGGATAAGAAGTTTATAATATAATGGTTTATTTCCAATCCCATAAACCTTAATAAAAAATAATGCAGTCTTCTATTTACATCAGCCATTCTTCCAAAAACCACAGGTATGATTTCTTTTGTAACCATCCTATAAAATATCTGCTCATGGCAATGCGTACTTTATGCATAGCTCTAATCCATGGATGAGGGAAATGAAGAATGTGTGTGTGTCTCAGTGTGTGTATGCGTTAGAATAGTAATTCTAAAGCCGCTTTCAAGTTTATAAATTTAAAAACCATCCCGCTACCCCTGCAACCAACAATTGCTGGAATAGCTATTAGATTAAAAGAGAGCACACTTACCAATATCTTGTTCTCTTGCAGCATCTTCTCTGCCAACATGTGTTTGGCCCTCCTAAGGAAGAAAAGTTGACACATTATAGTCACTACAAGTAGTCCTTGATTTATGACTACAAACGGCTCTGGATTTCTGGTCATGTGACTGGAGCTGATTTTACAATGGTTTTTTTTTTAGGTAGTTGTTTAATGAATCACTGTCATTGTTAAGTAAATTTTGTGGTTGTTAAGAGAATGCTTCAGTCATAACAGAATTGTTTTTGGTGAAAACTGCAAATTGCAGTTATGCAACCATGGGACATCGCAACCAATCATAAAGGTGAGCTGACTCCCAAGTGCCTGAAATGTGTTCCTGTGACAGTTTATGGTATGGCAGACATTGTATGACAGCCATGGCACCTTCACCAGGCCTCTTCTAATTTTCAACAATCATTAAATGACCACTTGTATGCCGAGGACTACCTGCATATAAAATCATAAAATTATTAAAAAGTTACAATAAAAATATTATTGGGCAAATCTTTTAAATCTTTTCCCAAATATTTTTGGGACTTACATCATTAGGTTTGCAGAGTCAAGATTGCTACTGTTTTTCAGCTATTAGGAACCCTTTGGATTGAAAAATGTGAAACCATCGGTTGAGTTTCTTTTAAACCTTAGTGTAGGAGTCTCCAAGCCCCGGTCCGTGCAACGGTACCACTCTGCAGAATGCCAGAAACTGGGCCCTGCAAATAAGCAAAGCCCCATCCGCAGGATGCAGGCAGCACCTGAGACCTCCCCTCCCCTGATCCACAGGAAAACCTCTCTCCATGGAATCAGTCCCTGGTGCCCCAAAGATTGGGGGCCACTGCCAGTGAAAAAAAATTTAAATGCAAGTTTCAAGCACTTTAAAAAATTGGGGTGGGGGAAGGATTGATGAGAACAGACAGCAAAAATTGATTAGAATTTTGGTTTTGGAAAATAACTAATGGACTAAGGGTCCCTAAGGATGGGGTTTTAAAGGTTGGACTCTGGGGAGAACCAGAAGGAACAAAAGATTACAATTAAAGGAAAAGAACACTTAACTTTGAGTTACTAATATAGAATGGAAGAAAACATTTTAACACATGGCATTTGAAGAGTATTTTGAACTCTGGACCCAGAAGTTAATTTTAAGGTGTCTGTCTCTATAGACAATGTTTAAAAATGTTATGAGAGAGGAACAATTTTTACCAGAAAAGACAGACTGATCTGAACATGGATTTAAAAATACCTTAGTGGATAATGAAAAGAGATAGTATGAAAATAATACAACAAAAGAATGATCTGGGTATTTTTTTCCTATATTAGATTTACAAAAGAAGCTTCATAAAGATTTGAAGAATTTTGTGAGAAGGGACAAAGTAAAAATGAAAATAAATCAAATTCTAGGTCATTATTTGAAGGGATTAAGGATCAAGATTATTAAAAATAAAAGGAAGGAATATAAATTGACTTAATTGATCAGGATTAAAATAGATATTTTTGTAACCCTAGTATCTTTAATGGGGTTCTGCTGATCAAAGGTGAAATGATGAGGTTTTAAGGATTTGTTTATCGATAAAATGGGCTCTTGGAGTCCATTGCTTTTGGTCATGGAGCTGAGCTGGCCAGTCTGGGAGGAAAATGGGGGATGGAACCCAAGAAGATGATGAAGATGATTGGGTTGGGAGACCGCCAGGCTCCACCGGGGCAGGCCAGGATGGCGGCACCAAGGAAGAAGCCTCGAGGGATTGCCGAGGCGTCCCAAGGTGACAGCGACAGTGCTGAGGCGCCACCACTGAGGACGACCAAGGAGACAGCCTCGGTCCACCAGAGGCAGCCGAGCAGCCGAGGAGATCTGCAGCAACGCTGAGGCAGTGGCCTCGAGAAACAGCCAAGGACCGAGTAGCCGTGGGGAGTTGAAACAACAGTGCCGGATGGACACTGAGGTCAAAACAACAGACATCATATTTTATCTCTATTCCTTCTCTTTTCTACTTAAGTATTCATCTCCTAACTTACTCCCTATCCTTTCTACAGTCTATTCCCCTTGCTCTCCTTAATTTTATGGTCACAGGCGGTCACATAAGCATTTCACTACATAATGTACTGTGTATGATTGTGTATGTGAAAAATAAAATTTGAACTTGAACTTGAATTGAAAATATGAGATATGGGAAGAAGAGATCAACTGTTATATTTTAAGAAAACATGATAAATTACTAAAATGGTTAATATTTGTGATGGAAGAAGTTATTTCTTCATATATTTAATTTCTTCTTTACTATACTGTTTTTTCTTTCTTTTCTAATTTATTTTTCTTTTCTGTATTTTTTATTTCTTTTTAATCTTTTTTAATTTGCATGAAATTTTAATGACTGTAATTATAACTTTTAATAAAATTATCATGAAAAAGAACTACCTATATTTCGATACTATGTTGGAAGATGATGTGTGCATATGAAAAGTTATTTTGCTCAAGCTACAGAGGAAAATTATAGCAACAATTCTCTTATCCTTTTAATTTCTCTTCTTATAGCTCTATGAACAGGAAAGAGGCTGTTCCCAATTCTAAGATTCAAGATTTTATTGAATTTATTGTGAATTTTAAGTTCAAAAATAACACTTTTTATTACAAAGCACACACTAACGTATCCTGTCTCTTCCTATACAAGCTTAAGGTACATTTGCCTGGAACTGGAGGTCCTATTAGTTAATTATATATTGCTTTTCTTATGCTTCCCATGACAGCTACTAATATGTGTTATTTAATTTACTTAAATTCACTTTAAAACCATATTATTAGAAATCATTATTTATTTCTAGTTCTGTGCTTATTAAGGAAAGCAAATGAAATGTTTCAAAGCATCAACAAGTCATAGAGTAAAATGAATTAAGAACAAATACAATTTAGAATGTTATTCATCTATCACTAATCCTCAGGGCATAGGCAGTAGATGACTGATAAAAGCATATTAAACAAGTTAGAATATTCAATAATTAACCTCCATTTTGCAGAGAAGTAACAGATGTTTAGCTTATTCAGACAATAAATTAGTACAAAAACACAGCTGTCCTTTTTGAAACTGGAAAGCAGATAAATATTGAATTACCTTCAAATGATACAAGATGATACCTGTGCTCAGAAGATCATCATCAATGCCTATTAAGTGAGGCAGCTCAGAATCTAACACAACTCCAATTCCTTCTTTCCGCAAAGCTAAAGTTTGCTCCTGTAAACCAAAACATGATAAAGCCCTTTTAAAGACATTTTTGTATATTGATTCAATAATTACCGTATATAATTTAACTGAGGGTAAAATCACCACAGTCTTAAAAGAAATATTGGAAATGACTATAATTTCTACAAAATAGTGCGAACCCCATAATCATAAATCAGCTGAATGTTAATTTTAATTACTTAATAGAAAATAAATACAACAAACAAAATAGCATGACTTAAAACGTAAGTATCAAAGCTTTCGTATTTAGATATTTAGGAGTAGGACAATTTATTTAGCGTATGTTTAATATCATCCTTCAATAATTTTTGAATTCTTAATGTCTGACCTATGGCAATGAGTTCCATAGATCCATAAAAAATAAAATTGCAGCTCCTAGAAGCAATTTTGATTTTACTCGGAGATTCCATTAATAACAAATATATAGATGAACAGCATTCACATTTTTCATAAAACCTACCCCAACTATAAATTTTATTGTTATATTTTGTTCTATTAAAGTTTCTAAAAACTCTTCAATAAAACATACTGCAATAATCCAGTTTATTTGTTTAAAATCTGTAGCTATACAGGCAAATGCCACAATATTATTGATGTAAACACTAGCTAAATATGCTCACAGCAGGTCACCAAAATTTCATACATTGGAAAGATTTTTTTAGTCCATCCTTATCAAATACACTTCTCTAGTTTAAAGCTACAACATGATTCTTCAATGCATAGGCCAAAATTAAATTAAAAAGAAATATTCATGAACAGTCTTAGCTAGTTTTGCAATCTTATAACTAAAGCCTCTACACAGCATTATGCTGATGTGCAAAAATGTGTATGATATAAAATTTACAGCAACTAAATCAAGTAATTAGCATTACTAGCATCAAAAAAACGCCCAAAGAAAAGAACCAGCTAAATTTCATATAGAACAGGGGTGTCAAACTCAATTTCACCGAGGGCCACATCAGGGTGTGTTTGACCTCAAGGAGCAGAGGTGGACGTGGTCAGGGTGGATGTGGTCAGCTCAAGGCACTCCTGTCGGGGGAGCCTGTGGCGGCCTGAGGACTCTGCCAGCGAAAATGGGCTCCTGAGCTCTGTTTTCAGCTGCCATGACCTCCTACAACCCTCTGCCAGTGGAAATGCAGCCCTTCTGAGCTCCATTTTCTCTGGCAGAGGATTGCAGGAGGCCGTGGCAGCCAAAAATGCAGCTCATGAGCCCATTTTCGCTGACAGAAGCACAACAGGCTGGTCCTTAGCTGTTTCCAGGGTGACTCTGAGGGCCAGATCTAAGTACCCTGTGGGCCGAATCTGGCCCCTGGGCCTTGAGTTTGACACCCCTGATATAGAAGATATTTAATGTTAATCTACTTGTATTTTAAAAAATGGAATTCAACATTAATATTTCCTACAAGTTTCATGCCTCCTTTTGTCTTAATTGCTATAAATTAGTTTTTCCATAAAAACAGACATTCTAGATATGCTGACGTACAATTCCCTTTTTCCTTCAACCAGCATGGTTGATTATGTATATAGAGTTCAGTGCACCTCTAAGTCTGAAAATCAATATAAATGAAAAAGCCTGTAACACCACTAAACACAGAGCTGATTGTGTTTTAAAATATTACATTACCTAGCAGAGCAACAAAAATTGAACATGAGAACATACTCATCTATGGCTCAAATGCCACTTTCCCCAATCAAGACAGAGTCCATTGCTGCTGACAGATTAATTTCAGTCTGTCTAGCAACAGGCAATTTTAGGGAAACTTACCTATTATGGCTTGGCACTTGAGCAAACTGCTCCTTCACTACAGAGTATGTTTTATGACATTTTCTATTATGTCACAAATGTTTTATGGTAATTGTATGTCATAAAATGTTTTATAACACTTGTTAAAGTTTTGGAGTTTATTCCATGGGAGTCATGAATTGCACACTTAAACTCTTAAAGTTAGCCTATTTGAGTACCTTGGTGCAAACGTTGTTGCCCTCCAATGCATTGTTTTGCCCAATAAAAGATTATATACCAACAGGACAGTTTTAGTAGTATATAGAGAGAGAATATCAGTTTAGAAAAAGGTCAGTTCTGAATCTGTCACTGAAGCATATGTCAACTCACACATGTTTAGAACAAAAGAATGAATACTGTATAAATAGAAAAGGAGGCTTGATCACATGAGAATGAATGAGCTATTAAACAATTGAAGGAAAAATGAATGAATCAAGAAGAAGGGGGAAGCTAAGTTATGATTGGATGAAGTTCATGACAACACCAAAAACAAAGAAATGCAAATTTAAACAACCTAGGCAATCTATGAATCAGCAGCATAATGGAAGTAAGTACGGTTAAATATGGGAAGATATATTTAATGTTGTTGATGTGAACCAATTTTTAGCTAGTTTTCATTTTCTTGCTCTTATCACACGCCTTTAATTTCTTTCCTTAATTTTTACTGTTTTTCTGAGATCTGCATATTGTTATTTACTCTTTCATGGTAAAATTGCAGAAAAAGGACCATCTGATTTTTGCCAATCCATCACATCTCATGTAACAACCCCAAAGCTGTTTCAAGAGAATGCAACTCTCTTCAAAGTATGGGATAAGGATAGCTAGAATGGAGTAGAAATAATGAAACAATGCAACTTGTTTTGCTCTAGCAAAATATTGATTATTAATATATTACTGCTAGTTACGACTCTTTGGGTATGTATGAGAATTCTATACAACCCCGGATGAAGCCATGATACGCTAACATTTTCACACAGGAATAAATGTATTCATTTTCAGTGACATGATGAAATTATAAGT
This sequence comes from Myanophis thanlyinensis, assembly GCA_017656035.1. Classification (NCBI taxonomy): domain Eukaryota; kingdom Metazoa; phylum Chordata; class Lepidosauria; order Squamata; family Homalopsidae; genus Myanophis; species Myanophis thanlyinensis. Next base: position 8,135 of record JAEANM010021419.1, read on the forward strand.
TATAGGAAAATTAATACAAAAATGAGAATGACCAGTTAAAGGTCAAGACAGTACAAAAATATACTTACGTTTTTCTCAAATAAAAAAGATTAGATGTTTTGCAAAGACAGATGAAATGGCCTTTGAAAACCAATCAGTTTGATTTTGTGTACCCCACCATAAAATAATTAGTGCCTTGCTTTCTCAAATGTCATAGGTAATTGGCTTTGGTCAGATAGCTATGGATTTTGCTGATGTGTTTTATATTTCCACGAGTGTATGAATTCTGCTTCCCAGTTAAGAACTTTGCTGAGGTGTTTTATATTTCCACAAATGTGTGAATTCTGCTTTCCACTTAGAAAATTTTATTATGAGTATTTTTTCTCCAAGCTTAATATATTCCTGTATTGAAGCAACTTAGTTAAGAACTAAGTTGTAAAACAACTACCTGATACAATACTACTGCATCTTTCACAGTGTTCACAGTGGATCTGTAATATACTATATAGAGGTGGAGATAGAAGTCTAAAATAACTCTCTTCTAATCTATCATCTTGGGCTATCTTTCAGTGCATGTAATAAACTTAATACATAAAGCATTTCCATCAACAAATTAACAAGTACACACCAAGGAAAGCAATTAATAAATAAAATCCACAGAACTTTGAAATGCCTTCTGACATGTAATCAATATTAGAGTTTAATAATACTTAAAAACAAACAGCACATGTTTGTCTTCTGGACTGAACTTTACAACCCAATATACTTTGCCTATATCCATCCTCACCCAAGGATGTTCTTTTAACTGGTAAACCTAGTGAACTCTAAAGTTCAAAAGAAAAGAAAATCAGCATCAGTTTGCATCATGAAATATATACACTATGCTATCTCTTATTTAGGCAGCAAACTTCAATGTGGTTCCCATATTACATACCATTAAATCCATGTTAGCTATACTGTACAATTAAAAAAAAACTCAGTGAGGTATGTACTACACAGATGGTTTCTTTTGCAAATATATATCCGTTCTACTTGTACTTTGTATTTTAGATGAATTTAAAATTTCTCAGTGAAATCCTAAAAACGTCAATAGGCTTTATTATCATGACCAAAGTATATCAGCAATAGGTCAGGCTGTTCACTATTTCAAATGAAAAGCTAAAATAAGTCTCCCCCCCCCAACTGGACGGTGGGAGGGAGACCCTGACAGATGCGGGGTGGTGGTGGTACCACCTGGGGTCTTCCCCTGCTTGCAACCCTCCACTACTCGCCTTTGTAGAGTCTTTAGCAGGAAATGTGTCATTTTAAATAATGTTTCTACTTGTAAATAAATGGTATTTTTCTCCCCCCCCCCACAAAAAAAGAAAAATAGCTCTCAAATATGAGAGATTTTGGGAAATTTAAACAAAATTTGAAAGAAAATAAGGCATTTTTTAAAAAGTACTCAGTGGTAGCAATTTATTTACCACCCACAGAAAATTGTTCCAAGGAACCAGTAATTTCCACGCATCTCATTTTCCCGTATGAAACAATCTAACGAACCGCAATGGGTTAGTACCAAACACAGCAAACCTACAGATCTGGATAAATATCCTTTGCGCCAGTCACTCTAACTCATCCCAGCTCAACTCACAGGATTGTTCTTGTGGGGAAAATAGGAGGAAGGAGTGTTGGATATGTTTGTGGCCTTTGGTTATTTGTAAAAATAATAAAGACAGGATACAAATAAATAAAACAATAAAAGAAAATAATAAATTATGATATCCTTTTCTACCTTCGGTGAACTATAGATATAGTACGTACTATGAATTCTTTATCCTGTTCATATAAAACATTCCAAGCAAATAAGTCATGGAAGGACTTGTTATAGGGCTTATTTTTAATAAGTCCTTCCAGTTGTCCATTCAGGATTTAGATGTGTCGGTAGCCCTTTAGTGTTCATCACATACCTAGAATACAGAATAACAGAGTTGGAAGGAACCGTGGAGGTTTTCTAATCCTTATCTTTTTATAGTTGAAATACAATTGATTTCAGTATTCTAAACTTTGGTCTGCTTTTCTTTCTTTTTTTGCCACTTCCTACTACCTTATTAAAACTTTTCCTGTCCTTGCCACCTCCCAAGTCTCTAAAGCAGGGGTGGGCAATTACGGGTCCTTCATGACTTGTGGACTTCAACTCCCAGAAATCTGGGAGTTGAAGTCCACGAGTCATGAAGGAGCCGTAATTGCCCACCCCTGCTCTAAAGTAAAGATCCAAATCTGTTACAGCAAAAGATATATCTGAAGACCTGTACATACGGCTATACAGTCTTTGTTTACAAATGCTAGAATATTTAAATGAACAGCAGAGTACAGTGTATTGTATTCATTAAAAAATAAATTGAAAACATACCACAGCAACATGGAGAACAGTAATCCAAATCCTGATGCAGCAGGCTTAAGATCTTCCAAAAATTAATATTTTAGTATCTAGAGACTTTGGGATTTATTACACATTTTTAGAAATCAGCTTTTCATTCATATAATTGCAGTACTATATTTAGACCCAAGTACTAAGTTCAGAACGAAAACAATGTTTTTTTTAAGGAAAGGAAACAATTAAAACGCCATGTGATATATTAAAAAAGCGATGCTTAGAGACATAAAAATATGTATTGCACACACTGCTGAGATTTCCCAGTTAGATTTCTCTTTCTCTCTATACTGTAAATAATGTTATCCTCATCAATCAAGAAAACCCATTAAAATTATGCTGCAAAATAAATAGGGAACACAATGTTACACACAAAGACTGTAAATAGCTTACCGTGAAAAACAGATGGTACTAAAATACATCAATAGGCCTCAAAATTGAATGTCAGTTTGAAAAAGGCAGCTTAACATGCAGTTCTGACCAACTGAGCAACTACTAGAATAGAAGTTATAAGGTTGTGGATTAATTAATTATGCTATTCATTTCATGATAGTGAGAATGTGAAAGAATTACAACCATTATAGATGCTGTAATACGCATTCTTTTATTACTTTTCCCTCCTATGAAGTGTTTACTAACTTTGTCTCACAAATACTGACATTTATTAACATTCAAGGAAATTAGCAATTCCATTCTCGTGAACAGTAGCTTAATTAATGATCTATAAGTAGTTTTCACTGTGTAACATTTTACAGATTCAAATATAGCTTTAAATTTTTATAATATGTAGCGTTAGCTTTTAGTGAAGTGACCGAAATTAATAAATGCCCATTTTAAATAAATATCTATTCAAACATCTGCAAAGATTCCATTAATTTCTCTAAACAATATTTTGCCTACTTCTGCTCACAATCAAAAACCTGTTGTAGGTTTAAAAAAAAAGATAAAGGAATTTTGTGCAACAGCAGCTAAGCTGGAAGCATTTGGTCTTTCTATGCACATTTACGCTTTTTCGGGTTTTGTTTAACTACTCTAAACAAAAGTAGCCATCTGCATCCCAAGAGAGGCTTTCAATGCTAATATATTGGAGAGCAGAATAAATCTCAATCTAAACATCAGAACAATGACAGAACTTAGAAAAACAAGCACATGTAATTTATTTTAATGGGAAAAGGAAAGAGAATTTGCTGATAATTAGAATGAGTGCTATAAACATAGCATCTTGGAAATAAGATTAAAAATGTAGAACTTCTATCTCTCCTGCGCAAGCTGCACTGGCTACCTGTGGCCTTCCGGGTGCAATTCAAGGTGCTGGTTCTCATCTTCAAAGCG
>JAEANM010021420.1:0-11857 GCA_017656035.1 Myanophis thanlyinensis
CAGAGATCATCCACCAATGCGACCAAGGCCGTCTCCGTGCTGAACCCAGGCCTGAAACCCGATTGGAGGGGATCTAAGTACAAATGTTGGTTATTTGCTGCCAGGAGACAAATTGCTGGGAGGCAGAAGCAGATTTTTTTTCTTGTTTTCCTCCCCAAAAGCTAGGTGCATCTTATACTCCGGATCATCTTATAGATCGAAAAATACGGTATGTAATTATGAATGATGCTAAAAAAAGAATTGTGTATATCCATTTTCCCTTTGAAATACTGTTTTCCCCTCAAATAATTTTTTTCTTTGTGGCTTCCAAATTCCTGGAAATGTTATATCTGTATTTATAGGCTATTTATATCTGTAGGTAAGCATAGATGGATTGCCAACCAAAATATGTTAAAATATTAACAAAGCTAATTTTACTGCATATTAGCTACATGTTCAGCCAGCTTGGTCTAGTGCAGGGGTTGGCGATTGTGGCTCTTTTAGGATTTGTGGACTTCAAATCCCAGAATCCTTGGGCAAGACAACCTAAATAAAATAGAGGAAACATTTGAAAAGTGTTCTTTACACTTACACCTCACAATGTTTTCTCCATTTTATTTAGATTGCCTTGCCCAGGGATTCTGGGATTTGAAGTCCACAAGTCACAAAAGAGGCACAATTGCCCACCCCTGGTCTAGTGGCACCAGGCTAGAAAGGAGAAGTCTCTGAGTTCTAGTTCTCTATTAGTCATGAAAGCCAGCTGGTTGACCTTGGACCAATCACTCTGTCTCAATCCAACACACCTCACATGATTGTTGTTATGAGGAAAATAGGAGGAGGAAAGAGTATTAGATATGTTTGCCACCTTGAGATATTTATAAAAATAGTGGTAGAAAAACTACAAAAATAGCAACCTCTTTAGTAGATTCCTTTGGATTTTTACTTGTTTTCTTTCTGTATCAACATCTTTTCCCACATTCTAAAAGGACTCAGGAAAGTGCACTGCACACTTCTGTCAGTGGCACATATCACTTTTATCTCCATTATTTTGTCATTTTACTTGCCAATATACAGCATACATATATGTTTGGAGCTAAGTACTAAAGTTATAATGTGGTTTAATATATTTAGCCATTATGAGTTAAAACACTATTCTGTCTCACTGACCAAATATTACTTAGCACAATCAATTCAACCCTTTATTGTCAATGCACAACATGTGTGCAGCGAAATTGAGTACAATGTGTGAACCCAGCTATAAAAGAATCCTGAAGATGTTGTGCAAATAAACCATATCAATACAACCTCTAACAAAGTAACCGAGTATATATAATATGGTAGATTTCTACCTTGCTGGTTTGTATACTATGTTTGTACATAGGTTTTCTGTTTTGTTTACATAATCTTGAATGGCTTGTGGAACTAGGTCACAAAGTGTTTTGGTGTATATTGTTAACCATAATGTGGACTATTTGCTTTTGGCTTAAATGTGATGCATGAACTTAGTTGTTTATAGTTCAAGATATTGGTTCACTCCAGCCAATTGTGTTGTTAAAGCAATTACCATTAAGCAATCCATGGCTTACTGCAAGAGCCAGCTCATTGCTTCCCTATAGCTCCCAATAGTAAGTGACGATGAATCAATAAAAAGAGAGCCAATGAAAATTGGTGCCCTGAAGCATCCATGTTAAAATACAAATACAGATAGTTCTTGACTTGCAACCATCCATTTAATGACCATCCAAAGTTACAATAGTCCTGAAAAGAGTGACTTATAACAATTTTTTTTCACACAGCCATTGCAGCATCACTTAAGTCATGTGATCAAAATTCTGATACTTTGGCAACTGGCATGTATTCATATCAGGGTCATGTGATCTTCTGAAAAGCAAAATCAATGAGGAAGCCAGATTCACTTAAGAACCATGTTACTAACTTAACTACAGTTATTCACTTAATTGTGGCAAGTTGTAAAATTGGGCAAAACTCACTTAACAACTGTCTTGCTCAGCAATGGAATTTTTGGCTACAATTGTGGTCATAAGTCAAGGACTCTGTAGTAACATGTAAACATTTATAGAATAATGGCAAATAGGTATCAAGTTACTGCTTGTCTACACATGATGATTATGATCTTACCTAATTAACCCCAAAATAAAGCCCTGGTTAGGAAAAACAGTGAAAACAGGACTTAACTGTGTTAGATTTCCACTTGTTCCTAGCCTCTTTGCCACTCACATGATCAAATTTGAAGTTGTGGTAACGGAGCATATTTATAAAATTAAATATTCAATTTTGGAGTAATTGGTATATAACTGAGTTTGAGACATCTCTAAAAATTGGGTGGGAAGGCATATACAATAATATGCAACAATTGATTATCTCAGGCCTTTAAAAGAACTGTCATGTTTTTAAAGGCAAATTCAAGGACTTTTGATTTGGTGTTCCCTGCATTTTCCAAAGTTTTACTTTGTACTGTCCCAGTAATACTGCAAAAACCTTACTGGCTTGAGTGATAAATACGCTAATCACAAATAAGAAACTGTATGTTTGACTGAAGATGTGAGACTCTAACGAAAAGTGCAAAATCTTATAGATATTGACTCAATATTTACTACACCAAAGGGAAAAAAGGGCTCAGGTTAGGGTTTCTCAGATCAAAATGAAAAGCATCTTCCTATGTAAATAAATGCAACACGGAAGGAGATGCTGAATAAAATGCCTTTGCCTGAATCAATATTCTAATCACCGAAACGCAGAACCAAAGACCGTCTTACCCTCCCCCTTCCCCCGTGTATGCACATCCCATTTCCCTTGTCTTTACACCTTCCTGATCTTTTGAGGGCAAAAGAAAAAAAAACCCCATACCCTCATTCTTGTGGACTGAGCATGCCCGAGCCACCTCCGCGCATGCTCATTGAGAACAAAAGAGCTCGCCGATTTGATGGGGAGCAGAACCTAATAGAGCTCGGCAACCTTCGGTGTTTTCCGTTGGGGCCCGGCCGCCATTTTCTCGCTCCCTCTCTTTACTCGTTAAGCTGCGCGGCTCCCTGCCCTGGTCGCCAGCTCTTTGTCCTGTTCGGCGATGGACGGGTGAGTGAGGGAGTGAATGAGGGACGGCGGCCGGGAATAAAGGAAGGGAGGAGGGAGTTGTGTCGCCGCCGCCGCCGCCACTTCTCCCGCCTTTGCATCGTATCTGACGGGGGACTGGCCGCGCATCCCTTGTTGTGCTAGGCTCTTCCTCAGCCCCCTTCATCCTCGGCCGCTGGTTCGCGAGCTAGGAGGTTTTGGGATGAGAGGAAAAAGGGGTGTGTGTGTGTGTGTGGTTTTTTTTTGAGGGGGGAAGAGAAGGAGGCCGGGAAGGTGTACGGGAAGATGGCTCCCCTTCCCCCCCTCGACCGTCTCTGGTTCCTCTCAGGGAGTGGGCCCACAGCAGCAACTGAGGCGCTGACATGAGGCATCATCCTATGGCTGGTCTCTTGAGATGCCGGGTTATCCAAGCTGGGAAGTGGGGCGTGGGGGAGGGAGGCGGTGAGGGAAACCAGAATAAGGCCTTCAACGCTGAAGGAGTGGATTTAACACACTTTCTGACTCCCCTCCCTCCCTCCCTCCCTCCCCCCACCGCCGCAGAGCGGCCCTCCTTGGAGAAAGCTCGCGCCCCACAAGTCCCCCGCCCCCTTTTGTAGTAGCCACCCCCCCCCACCCCTATTCCTTCCCCTCAGACGAAGGACCGGAGAGCAGCAGCAGGCAGAGACGCCTTCCTCTTTTGTTCCCCCTTTAGAGCTGCTCCGCGGCCTTCTCTTCCCCCCCCTCCACCCCAGACAGCAAAGATGCCTTTGTATACGTGGAAGGCCGCCTGTCAAAGCCGAAGGGAAGGAAACGGCTGTGGGGTGGTCCCGCCATATGGAAACAACACACACGGGGGAGGGGAGGTTGGTTTCGCTCATTGGCGGGAATAAGCTATTTGGGTGGGTAAGTCTGTAGCCACACAGACTCACAACGAGGCCCTCTTTTTTTTTTTTTTCATTCCAGGCCAAGCAGCCCCAACCATAGGCATCAAGAAAGATGAATTTTTATCCCCCTTTTCAATTCTGCAGTGTTTAAATTTGCTTTGGGAATAAAGCTCTATACCAGTTTAAAGAGGAGGATGCGGGAGTGGTCGAATGTGGGCCTTAGGAAAGTTCATGGTTGAGAGCTGGTGGTGGTTTGAAATTGGTGGGTGAAGAGGAAAATAATTAGGTACATCATCATCATCATCATTATTATTATTATACACTTTATTCATTATTTTACAATGTGAAATCATATCTGCCAGTTTTTTAGCTGGTGTTGGCCTTCATACATGTCAACTTCTACCCAACAATCTAGTATGTCCTAATTTATTGGCATAGTATTATGTGCAGATCCAAGCAGTGTGGCCTTTTGTAACTGACAGATGAAAATTTTATTAATGTGCAGGTTTTCTAAGTACCTTCTAAGATTTTTTTGGTATGGCACCCTGTGTGCAAATAACCTTGGCAGGACCACCAAGGTCAGTTTTTGCCATATTTCAATTTCAGATCTTGATACTCCAGTTCTTTGCCTTTTATCCTACTATACTATATCCCTGGTATTGCCACATCAATCCACACTTTCTTTTTCTTTTTTCAACTACAGTTATTTCTAGTGTGTTATGAGACAAGACTATCAGTTTGTATTCAGAAATGACACAAAATTCATTTTCTACTATCTTTTCAACTGTTAAACTTTCATCGAATTTTCATTACTGGCATATATATATTTTTTTACAAATGTTCCAGTTTGGTACCTCAATGTATTTTGATGACTGTTACGTTGTTTATAATCAGTTTGTGTGATCTTGCATGAGCTGAGTATATGATGTTTGTTCTGCCTCCTTGCAGTCTGTCCTTTGACTCATTTGATGATATTTCAGTTCTGGCCTTGATTGCATTAGTTTGAATAGTTTGCTTTTGAGCAGCCAAAATCAAGCCTTCAGTTTCTTATTTTAATGTGTCCATTGTAAGCCATTGCCAGATTTTATCTTTCTCCATTTTCCCCATGATCTTTTATAGAAATTGACCATGTACTGCATTGCTTTTCCTTGTTAGTATTCTATTCTTTTTGAAATAATTGTACATTATTTCAGTATATGATCTTATTTTTCCTATATGTTCTATTTTATTTCCTATATGTTCAATGTTCCAATTTTGAACTTGCTTCAATGCTTGATGTTTGTTATCTTTTATATAAGGTATGGTTTTCTTCTTTGATAGTTTGTTTGACTTGAAGTAAACCTCTGCTTCCATTTCTGTAAGGCACATAATCTATCAATATTACTAAGGGGATGTAATAGCAATAGCACTTAGACTTATATGCCACTTTATAGTGTTCTCCAGCCCTTTTTAAGTGGTTTACAGAGTCAGACTGTTGTCCCCAATTATCTGGGTCCTCATTTTATCAACCTTCCCTTATGTCCCAGCGCACAGAACACTGTTACCTTCCCACCAAGGTGGTCCCTATTTTTCTACTTGCATTTTTTACATGCTTTTGAACTGCTAGATTGGCAGAAGCTGGGGCAAGTAACGGGAGCTTACTCCGTTACATGGCACTAGGGATTTGAACCACCAAACTGCCAACCTTTCTGATTGACAAGCTCAGCGTCTTAGCCACTGAGCCACTATGTTCTCTTCAAAGATTGTAGCAAATGACAAATAACAGGGATAATACTCAGTCACCCTGGAATATGTCTTTTCCAATGTAGACAAGCCCACACATTTGATTTCCAACCACAAATTCTGTCTTCCACTGCTTCACTATTTTTTCTGTAAGCATTCTAATGATTTTATTGACAAAAATTGTTGACAAACATTTGATAATTTATCTGTGTGGTAATGAATCAAATTGTCTTTTATAATCAGTCCGGACCATGTGTAAATTATTTTCACGTTTTTGTAATTCTTCAAAACCATTTTACCAATCAGAAGTTGATCTTTTGTACCTGTTTTTCCTTATATTTCTTTTTGTTTTATAGGAAGGATGTTATTTTCTTCTAAATAATCTTGGAGATTGCTTGCTACTAGGCCGATAATTAAACATTGTAGGAAAGCATGTTATTGTCCTATAGTTTACCTAGCATTGTCCCTTTTGTTGGGGATTTTTGAATCAGGTACATTTTGCCAGAATAACCAGTTGCTGATAGCTCCTTTGTGCAATATTTCATTAAGATGTTTAGCTATGATTGAATGTAAGCTATTCAGATATTTTAGCCAAAAGCCACGCAATTGATAATTTCCAAGAGATGTCCAGTTCTTAATTTTTAATCATTTCTGATGTAATTATTAGTTCTTTCATTTGATTACTAAATTCATCTTCAGATTCTTTTATCTATCCAGCGTTTTTATTATAGTCTATTGGGGTTTCCCATAGATCTTTCCGAAACTAGATTGTTTCCTTTTTGTTTGGTTTTCCATTTTCAGAATATCTACTACCATTTATTTTAGAATTGCCTCTGGTTTTATGGTTGTTATGAACAAGATTTCTCTTTGTTTGGATCTTACAGTCCCATAATAACTTGACCTGCTCATTTTTCAAAACCACCTCAAGTTTGATAGTATCAATAGTTTTTACTACATTTAAATCCAAACCTCTGGCAATTCAGTCATGACACTTGTAATTTGTAAAATTTTGCTCCTGCTGCAGCCACTGGTCGAAAGGTCAATTGTTTCATATGTTTTCCTACAAAGGTGACATTTGCCATTGTTTGTTGCATGTTGTATTTTCCCAGTTAATTGAAAAGTTTGTTCTTGAGCCAATAAAATAAAGCCTTCAGTTTCTTTCTTTAACAGTCTTGATTTGACTAACTATATAGACTTTTGAATCTATTTTCTTCAAGTATTGACTATGCATCAGGGTGGATAAAAATCAATGTTTTTTTTAAAAAAAACAAACCAGATTTTTTAAAATTTAAATCAGATTTTTTAATTCAAATTGGATTTTTTATTTTTATCAAATTTATTTTAATAAAATGCTTTTGGAGTAAAAATCTATGTAAAGATAGTTTTCTATTTGAGATACATTGATAATTCAGTTTATTCAGCATGGAATGGAGCTTAGTTATGTAGCATGAGGCTGTATATTCTGCAATATTGGGATTGTCGGTGAGTCAACAGTGGGTCAGAAGGAGCCGCTTTGGGTCAGAGACAACAGTTGCTCTTTAAAAATTATGATTTGAATCAAGTTGATTTAAATCAAGTCTTTTTACTAGTGATTTAAATCATGATTTAAATTGTGATTTAAATCGACATAATTTAAATCAAATCCACCCTGCCATGCATTGTCTTGTTCTTCCAATTAACAAATCGGTTTTCAATTGTTTCTTTTCTATATTCAGTCTTCACCTTTGTTGTTTTGAAGAGATTTCCTTGACTGACTTCCTTCAGGAAGGCTTTCCAGCTTTCCTTAATGTAGTCATTCAGGCCATACTTTTCTTCCTCCAGTTTGCTTCACTTGTAGGAATTCTATTATCTTCAATTCTTGCCAAATACAATTGATCGATGTCTCTTATGGGGTGCAAGGTTTGTGCATTGTCATTTTTTCTTAGCTTTCAATCCATGATATCAAGTTCTATTTGGGTCTAATCAATTATTCCTGCTGTATATAGAATAACGGACTGCCCTGGTATAAATTGCTTTAATGATAATACCATCATTCAGCTTTGGTTTCAAATTTTTCAAAATAATATGTTGTAAAAGAAAGCAAAAATAGTAGCAATAATGATAGGCAATCTTAAAATATGTACAGTGGTACCTCTAGATAAGAATGCTTCATGTTAAGAAAAATCCAAGATACAAAGTGTCTCTCGAAAACTATTTTGCTTCAGGATAAGAAGAAATTCCAAGATACAAAAACACAATCCTTGTCGGCCTGAGGGGGGAGCCAAAACCACGTATTGGCTGAATGGGCTGCTTCAACATAAGAAAAATTCAGGATACAAAGGCCACCCTGGAACAGATTAATTTCTTATCTTGAGGTACCACTGTATAGCATCACTTGAACTCCACCAATCAATTGAAAAAAACAGTTTTATTTGGGACAGCTTACATGCTATGGTGATAACCTTCACATCATCAGATAACATCTACCTATCCCAGGCCCTTGGAAAGGACTTAATAGGTGGATAAAAATGCCAAATCCAGTCTAAATATGTGACTGTATGACTAACTACAATAGTAATAATGAGCTAAAGTGGTATGCTCTAGTTTTGTAATTTTTGTTCAGTCCATTCTTGATAATGATTTTTATGGCTATTATCTATAAAGCTTTGTAGACTCTAGATATCTGGGAGTCTGCTTATTTCCAATAACAACAATGGGCACACTCTCAAGTCCTCTGCATTAAACACTGTCATCTTGTGGGATCTAGTAAGCAGTTCTTTTTGGTTTTAGCTTCCACCTTCTGGAACAACATCTCCTCCCCCCCCCCCCCCCAAAAAAAAAATGACAACTGCACTTTTCTAGGGTTCTGGAAAGTGTGGTCACAAGCCAGGCTTGATTCTTACGATTTTTTTAAAGCCTTAGTTTTGTTTTGTTGATTTTGTTGTTCATATTATTTTACTCTGGACTGGTGTGTCTGATTTTATGTTTTTAGCTGTTTTTTTTCCTAGTACTGTATACCAGGCATGTCAAACTCAGAGTCCCCCGAGGGCCATGTTGTCACGTTTGAGTTATTATGAGGGCTGCACCCTCTTCAATTGGGCTGCAGAGGCTGGGCTCGCCCTTGGCAGCTCTTGGGACGGTGGGACAAGCAGAAAACACACACCGGTAGCGGTGGTGCAGGTCGGTTACAAGTGCCGGCCTCGCCCGACAGGCTCCCCATACCAGGCTAAGGAAGAGTTGCTGTCGTTCCAGGGGAAAGGCGTTTCTCTTGCAACATGCCCGGGAAGCCTCGGAAGCCTTTTTGCTTATTTGTTACATGTCTAGACTGCCTTTTCAGCAGTGAACTCAGGACAGCATGTAGGGTTCGCCTTCCTGTTTACTCACTTAATTTTATTTATTGATTTAAAATATTTTACCCTGCCTTTCTGCTCAAGAAAGATCCAAGGTGGCATGTAAAATATCATCTGTGCGGACCGTAGGTGCACTTATAATGGGCCGCATGCAACCCTGGGCCGCATGTTTGACATGCTTGCTCTATACTGTCTGAAATCCACCAGAGTTGGGCAGCCAATATAAATATATATATCAATAAATAATAAATGTTAACTTAATTTGCTTGATCATGACCTTAGTTTGTTAGACTTCTACTGTATGCTGGTAAATAAATTGAGCAAGTTGCCTTTATAACATGGTATTATGATTATTGCTTGACATGCTGCTGATAATCACTTTGGTAACAATGACTTAATTATTCAGTTGGGTTTTTAAGATAATTTAGTATATTATGGGATTTTGAGAAGTATCCAAGCATAATTGTAGTGATCTTCATAAAATGAGATCTTATACAAAAACTGATTCTGTGATAGCTGTACTGTAAGGCAGTTCTCAAAACCCCGTCTTGGGGTCAAATATATCTCCCTTAAGCCATTTGATGAACCTCAGTTTATTTATTTTTTACTGCAAATAGATTATAGAAATGATAACATTCTCAAACCCGCCCCCCAAAGATTTTTTAAAGAAATTGGTTGTTTGTATTTAATTTCATATAAATTGAATTTAAGGGAACTTGAGATGTTAGGTTTTACAGTATAATTACAGTGTTTAAAATGTATTAATTTTAACCCCCTTTGCTTATCATAATTCTGCTTTATATGTGTTTGTGGCATATGGGGTATTTATTCTGATTCACTGTGCCATGAATCAAAACACTTTAAGCTAGAATTTTAATACAGTAAGTGTAAAAAATAACTTGGCTTAGAGCAGTCTGTTTAATTGCACTTTACTTCTTAATTAACTAGGTTTATAAGGACACCCAACTCAATCAATATGACTGTGGGTAGATATAATTGGCTGTGGGAAAGAACATTGGGAGTGAGAAGGACGAGCCAGTCTAGATAATTTTGATCAATGAAATCAGTACAAAGCAGTGATGCGAAAACATCTCAGAAAGCACCCTCCCCATTCTTCTGGAAAAGTAAAAACAGAGGTTTGGGAAAGTGCTTTCAGTCTTGCAATATTCTGTTATTGCAACCTGAGAATAAAGATAACACCAACATTCATAGTTTTGGTTTCCTGTATGGGCAACTTCATAGGGCCAACAGCAGCATCCAACAACAAAAAAAAGCCATAAACCAATACCCCACATAACATTAAAATGCATAAATATAAAATGCAGAAAAAAATAGTGACTGACCATCACAACAGTACAGATAAAGAGGGATCAATTCAACAGGTCCTTAATGCCTGGAAGAAAAGTCAGGTCTTAAATGCAAACAGAGTTGGTTGGAGCCAGTCAGACATCAACTGGAAGATTGTTCAGAGAAATACATTTCCTCTTCTAAAATCTTGATTTTTTTTCTTTCCAGCATTGTTACTGATGTTGCAGTTGGTGTGAAGGTATGTAATCAATTTAAATTATAATGTTGAATAATGAAAGCATTGGCCTAAAAATATGTATTTCTAAATTTGTTTAGTATTATCTTGGTGACTGGTTGCCATTCTTTTATCTAGAAACTTCAAGCAATCTAGAAGTTAGTAGAAAACCTCCAAATTATTTATCATAAGTACCAGAATCTAAATGTAATTGAAATCATCTATAAAATGAATTAAAACATTAAATAGTTTGTAGGAAATGAGATAATTGATGGGGAATTTTCACACTTCTAATCCAGGGTTTTAACAATAGTACTAGGGGAAAAAATTCCAATTTAAGCAGTATTAGCAACATTCTCAAAGCCTTCTGTTTTTATTATTCTTAGAGGCCTTGTCTAGACATAGCCTTTGCAATTTTTATATCTCAACTAATGGAATGGTGCTATAAACATGTATACTCCTTCGCCTACACAATTTTTCTTGTCCTGTGCTTTTAGTACTTTACAGTTCAGACATCTGTTGGTTTACATATTGCATTAAACCATGATTTGTCATTTTTGGTTTCAATGTGGAGTGTAAATCTAGTCAGTATGCTTTGTAAATCATGATTTATGTCTGAAAGTGTGTGAACACATGCCCCAAACAATTTCATTCACTAAGCAGCTTTGCGTATTATTTTATAGACGTAACTTTGGTTTGCTTTTCCTTTTTCCTTATCTTGATTGGTTAATTTATCTTTGGACTTTGTATCCTCTGTAAACTGTTGGTAGATTTTTCTTTAAAAATTTCACTCTGAGTAAGTTAGGATCAAATCCAAGAAATTGTATCACAAGCATGCATATTCCCCATTTTTGAAGATGCTTGTTCCTGAAATCAGAGTTTGAAAGTAGAAGCCAAATTGTAAAGATTTTTAATAATACTATAATATTAACATTAGGAACAGGGTTTTTTTGTATCTAAATTAATGGAGTATAATGTAACAACATACCAAAGGAAAGAGAAATCGTAACTGTTGAATACCCTCTAATGAGGCATAAATTTTTGGATTGGGTTCATATACCATACAAAATCACAAATAAGTAAGCCATATTTTGATTTTATATGACATATGCTCATACCTGTGTAAGTAGGGGCAGTCTTGGAGAAAGAGTGCAGATAATAACTTTTGTAATCTTATTTACCTTGAATTAAGGCATTACAGGGTCGTTGAAAAGGAGTTTTTTTAATCTGAGCTAATTTTAAAAAAATTCTGTCCTTAAACAATATGTCTCTAAAATTAGAGTTTAGGCCAGGGGTGGGCAAACTTGGCCATTTTGTGACTTGTGGACTTCAACTCCCAGAATCCCTCAGCC
>JAEANM010021421.1:0-11857 GCA_017656035.1 Myanophis thanlyinensis
ATTTTCCCGCTCTCTGATAACCGACACCAGACTTGGTGTCTCCTGCATTTATAATTAACCGGGTTTTCCCGCTCTCTACTAACTGACACCAGACTTGGTGTCTCCTGTATTTTTAATCAGGTATAGAACACCCACATGTGGCAGAGAGCCAAGGACCAGCTGGCCAGCAGGGAGGTGGGGAATCACAACACTGGCAGAAGGAGGCGAGATCTTTTCCTTTCGCGAGAAGTTGCAATTGATTGACTGAACTTTTTTTTAGTCCCACAAACTTCTGTTTCCCTGCAAACAATGGTGAGAAACGCGATGGAGCTGAGCTGGGGCGATGGTGCATGCGCCCAGAGAGAAGATTATGAGTGCCACTGTGTGCCATAGGTTCGCCACCACTGCCCTAGCTCCATATTGCCCTACTTTCTGCCATATATTTGCTATTTATTTTCCACCCCTGCTCTGTCTCTTCTATACCCTGATATTTTCTTTGTACTGTATCTCAGGTCCTTTGTCCAAAAGTATCGAAGCTGGCCTTCATCAGGACCCAATCCTGCAAAGTTTAAACAAATCCAGCATTGTAGTGCTTCCTTTTTACCATCCTCACCATGTGTGCCTGCAGGAAAGTTTAAGATAGATAGATAGATAGATGGCGGCTACAACCATGCAATCAAACACCTGTCTTCTTTTGATGTGCTTTGATGCATATAAAAACAGATGAGGCTTCGATCACATTGTTGTGGGGGCACCATCTTAACTTTTTGACCTTCCTCTGTAGACACCCCTGATCCTCACAATACAAAGTTCTCTTTGTATTCCCAAGCTGTATGCATTTGTTTTGCTTTTGCTTTATGAATGACTGACAAGACCCTTTCTGAAGGGTCTGTTGCCTTGATCTATGTTTTTCCCTCTCGCACATGCATAGATTGTATCTGTTTTCTCCATCTGCAAATATTTTTTTTATAAGAATAAAAATCCATTCTTAAATGCTGGTTATACCACAAAATAAGGAATTTCTGCTATTGGAGTGTGCGCTTTTTAAATAGCTATTTAAAAGACGCTAAGAATCAATTCACTTTAAAAAAAGTAACAACCCAGACATATGTACTTGGTGAGATACTAGACTTAAGTTTCCTGTAATAAAACCCTCATTTCAAATCCTATATTGCTCTTCCCTCCCTATTTTTATGAAATGAACACATGCCGTTTTTGAGAATCTCATCTAAACTTTAAAATCTGGTATGATTTTAAAATCTGCCTCCTTTACACCCAGCTCTTCAAACCTGGGCATCAGGATGGACAAATTATTGTAAAGTCCAGTATTGTCTATGGTTTTCTAAAATCCCTTGCCATAGCAAAAAGGGTGCTGTAAGAGGAAATGGAGCTTTGGGGAGGAAGGCCACCACTCACATCATCACTAAGGGACAATAGGATGTGCTAATGTCAAGAAGGATCAGTAAGTTGGCCTGGAATTTAAGTTCTTTCCACAATTACACAAAGGTAGACCTAGACCAGGCTGGAGGAGAAATTTCTCGCCACTTCCTTGCCTCTTCATGAACTGCAGGCAGGCACTTGATCCTGAGGGCCATTGATGACTTTGGCTGGTCAGGATCTAGCCCAGAGTCCTGAAACTCTGCAAGGGGTTTTCTCCTCCCTCTGGCAGAGAGCTGTCAGAGCTGCCCACCCAGTGGTGAAATTCAATTTTTTTTACTATCGGTTCTGTGGGTGTGGCCACAGGATTAAACATCACCAAGCACAGAATTAAACTTCACCAAAGTTTCAATATAATAAGGGGAGAGGCAGTTTCTGTGAGCAAGGCAATAAAGATTAGGCTGGAAACAACTGCTTTATTTACAGGATTAACCCTGTAAAATTAATCTTTACAGGATTAACTCTGTAAAGTGGGGAAAAAAGCAAAAGGAGATTTCTTCTAATAACCGGTTCTATAGAACCAGTGAGAACCAGCTGAATTTCACCTCTGTGCCCACCAAAGAAGTGCTGAATCCTTTGAGAGAAAGATGGCAACCAGGGACATCTCTGTAAATTTGGCAGTTCACTAAGTGAAGCTTTCGTCCAGCTGCACACCCTTACAGTTGGATCTTCTTACGTCCTCTCTGGAACCTGTGAAATGGCCTCTATAGGGTGAAAGAAGCTCCCCCCCGCCCCCATGGAAGGGGAGCCTCTGTTTCCAGATCCTAGGCTCTGGGATGTCTCCAGAAGAAACATGGCTGCATTACAGAAAGGAAAAAAAAATATTGGTGAGGTCATACATTACACTAAGCCAGGGATGGGCAGCTTTCTGGGTTGGGGGCTGCAGTTCCCTTACCAGCTGAAAGGCCACAGATGAATTCACTCGAAATTGGGAGCACATTTTTCCTCGGTGGGGGGATTTAAGAATGGGAATAGAGCAGGAAGCCTCTGGGACAAATTCTGCTCCTGTTTTCACCCTTCAAAAATGCTGTCTCCTGCCAAAATTGGCCAAAAATAGAGCTGCCAACATCTGACCACAAAATGGCTGAATCTTGGCAGCATGTTTTCAGTATAGATGGGGGCTTGAGGAGATTTAAGGCTGGAAAGAAGAACAGTTTGCATTCCAGAGGCCTCTTTTTCCCATTCTCAAACATTATTCTGGAGGGAAAATGCACTATGTAAAATTTGAGCTTTTGTTGCTGAAATTCAACCTCACAATTTCAGGGCACTGAGAGGTAAGTGTAGGCCATAGACATATCCTGCATTAAGCCATAATGTTATTTGTATACTTTTGGTTTAATGAAATAAGAAAGGCAGTTGTAGTTTATTTCACAAACTATGGTTTAGTGCAGTGGTGGAATTCAATTTTTTTTTACTACCAGTTCTGTGGGCGTGGCTTGGTGGGTGTGGCTGGAGGGGTTATGTGACTGGGTGAACAGTTTTTGTAAGCAGGGCAATAAAGATTAGGCTAGAAACAACACCAGAATTTTTTTCCCTGTCTTGCTTACAGGATTAACCCTGTAAAGTGGAAAAAAACAAAAGGAGATTTCTTCTAACAGCCAGTTCTCCGAAGTGCTTAGAAAATTTACTACCGGTTCTAGCGAACTTGCTGAATTTCACCTCTGGTTTAGTGTCATGGATGAATTCAGCCAGGGTACTAGCAGTATAAACCATGCATAAGTATATTTTCAGTTTATAATCTCTGATTAGTGGTTGAAATTTCCCATGCAGATCTTGATGCAAAGACTAAATAATGTTGACCTAAGAATTGCTTTGCATGTGGGATTGAAAAAAGATTCACAATATCGCTAAATAAAAAAATTAAAATTTTGGAGTAGAGGTAATTTTATGGCTGCAATTATCCAATATTTGGAAATCAAAAACATTTATTCTTCTAAGCAATCTACCCAGAGGTCAATTAAAACCTGCTTATTACAGAGTGATTAAATACTAATATGATGAGTCCTCCTTAAGGACATGTGTGTGCTATAGACATATGTGCTATAGCTAGGTTAATTTGGACTTTGGAGTGCAAAACCTAGACCTATAAAAGAAGGAAGGAAACTAAATATCCTTATCAATGTAAGGGTAAAGTCACTCTTTAAATCTAAGGGGGTGGAGAGAGAAATGAATAAGAAGAAACAAATAAGAAAAGAACAGACTGGAGGATGTCTAGACAGTGAGGGGATCAAAACTGGAATCATTCAAGGAAACACAGGAAAAAAAAATATGAACACAGATATGAAGTGGAAGAAGACTTATTCTGCCTGAGAAGAGAATTTACCAGGAAGATTTCACAAGAAAGTGCCTAGAATGGTTTCCTAATTTACATGGATCTTGATGTAAGCAAATCTGTGAATTTTGCTGCCGTGAATTCATGATACAGCTATAATAGGAAAAACTGTATCCAAGACAAGTTCGGGTTATCCAGTTAGGGTTCATCCTTTCCTCAAAATAAACTAAAATAAAATCCATGGGAACTATTTTATAAACTTTGTAGTGTGGCCACAGTTTTTCTTCTGCTTTTTAGGTTATGTTTTAAAAGTCCAAAATACTTACAGCCTTGAAAAACATCTAGGACTGACCATGCAATCATGTAATATTAGAGACTCCAGGGTATACTGTATTTTTCTGAGTAGAAAAGATTATTGGAGTCAATAAAATTTTGAACTCGTTGATAAGAAGGTGCATGCACTCCTTGAATTGTCTTTGCAATATTGTACTTTTCGGTGTTGGAAGTTAGCACCCACCACTCTCCTAGGAGAATGAAATATTCTAGAAAATACAAAAAAGGCAGAATATTATATTTCCCTGGATGAGAAAAGGAGAAACACTTTTTTTTTAGACAAAGCAACTCCCTGCCTCCACCCTCTTCAGCTCCAGGGTGATGGGATTAAGACATGGCCCTCAGGTTGATTGGATTGGCCACTCCACCCACCTAGCAGAACTCACCACATGGCCCTTTGGACGATTACATCACTCAGCAAGGTTCAGACAAGCCTACAAAGTTGTGAGAGCCTACAACCAATCAGGATAGTTGCCCTTGCCACAGGAACAGGAAGCAAGATCATAGTCCAAGAAGGTATAAATCCATCCCTCTCCCTCACTTTGTTCCCTTTTTTTGCCCAGGATCTCAACCCATGAGGCCCTGCTCTACCAATAAACCAGCCTTCCAAGAAGTCTCCATGTTTCCAGTGTCTTTCTCCCTACTTGGAAATGAACCCAGATGGACATTTCTTCCAACAGCTGTCTTTATTTTGGAACTGGTTTAAAAATGTCCAGGTTTAAGAGCTGAATTAGAGTTGGCACTGAATGGATCAGCAGATTGGAGGCAAGTTGATAAACCTTATCATCACAGGAGATGAACAGCGGTTAGCCCTTTCTTGCCTGTGTCTAACAATTATTCCTCCTGAAATTATATCATTATTGAAGTGCATTATTGATATTATTGCCTCTGTGAAGCAACTTTATCCAACTGTATCTCTGTTGCCATATTCTCTACAGTTGCAATCATACATAATAAATCATAGGAAAGAGAGAAGGGTAATTCCTCCTTTAAGCATTGTTTTAAACAGCTACTCTTCTTTCGCTTCAGTTGATAGACAGGTTTGAAGACGGTTCTGTGGTCCAGCCTTCCGCCATGGTTTTTAGGTCATCTACTCTGGCAAGCTGATTAAGTAATGCCTTTTCAAGCAAGGGTTCCATCATGACTAAATCAAAGCAGATGTTCAGCTTTCTACAGCCAAGATGAGAACAACTAGAGAGGACGGAGTATGTGTCTGTGTTCATGTGGGTGTACTTTTAACAATATTTTATAGCGTGTCAGGAAAAGGTTACTTGTTACAAAAGTTTTGTACTACACACAGTTGTTACTTTCCAAGGCAAAATGTGCAAGAAATTGATTGAAGAAAAGGACATTTCAAGCAGATAGCAGGGGGGAAAAGGATCTGTACATTTTTATGCACAAATATCAATATTCTTTTTTCACCAGGGTGGGAGGAAACATACTGGGAAAAATGTTAAATAATATTGCACAATATATTATTAGGAGAATACTTCAGGAACCAAAAAGGCAACTGTCGCCAATACATCGGTTTGGGAATGTTCTAGTAGGGCTGCTTCTGCCAAAAATATTGGCAAGCAAACATTTTTCTGTGAGAACACTTAAAAGAAAAATAATGGATTTGCAGAGTTTTAACAATAGCAGAGATGAGAGATATAAAACTGACTTCATCTTATCTAATACAGTCCCCTTAACAGGCCAGTTGCTCCGAAAGGTCTTCAGCAAAAGGCTTTTTCATTCCTCCTACAGACATTGACATTTCAGTTTACTCACCTCATGGGGTTGTTGTTGTGGGTAAAATAGGAGGACAGTGTGCGTTGAATAAGTTTGCCACCTTGAGTTATTTCTAAAAGTAATAAAGGTGGCTTTATAAATAAACAAATAAAAAGTAGACCATACCTAATTAGGGCAAGAATTAGCATAATGACAGTGTGTGGCAGAAAGATCTAGAAGTACTACACATCCCCAAGCTCACTTTGAGGTGAACAGCTAAAATGACCAAGCCAGTTTTGGACTGCATTAAAAGAAGGGTTGATTCCAGATTATGGAAAGCAATCATCCAATAATACATTTTGCTGGTTATTTAGTATTACCAGTTCTGAGGAAAGCAACTTAAAAGGACATAGAATTTAGATTGAGTTCAGAAAAGAGCTACCAGTGCAAAGGATCTAGAAATCGTACCTCATGAGGAATGGTTAAACTGCTGGGCATGTTTAGCTTATAGAAAAGATGACTGAAATATGATAACAGTTTACAAATAGCTAAAAGACTATCATATGCCAGAGGAAGTAGACATGCTCTTGGTTTATTCAGAATTCTGATTCTATTAACCGTTACCATCCAATCACTGTGACTGGATCATTTGACATAAGCCAATGACCTCACAGCCCACAGGTTTTAAAATACATACGTACAGTTATTTTTCCTGTAGCAGTCCTGGGCAGGAGTGCCCAGAACATTCTTAATGTGGTTCACACATGTTTGCATGTCAATGGGGGGGAGGGAAGCAGCACCCATGCGTTGACTGAGGAGGTGGAGGGAGGGAAGCACAGGTGAGTAATTGACACAGGCAAAGAAAGTGATAGGTGGGAAACCCAGGTGCGTACTTGCAAGGAAGTTTCCAGACAGTCTTCTGCTCTAACAGTGCTATTGCTCATAATTCCTAACTTCTTAGGAAGATGAATTATCAGGAAAGTCAGAATGCTTAATTGTATCATCTACATGACTAGTTAGCATCAGGTAAATCTCCCTAGAGGGCTTTCTGGGAAATGCAGAATTGCAACCACACACCTGGTGTGCTTATTTAGAAGCTTTGGCTGTCAGCATTTAATTATTTTAATTGATTTTAATTGTATTTTGTATTTCTATTCTGTTTTTATTGGCTGTAAACCGCCCCGAGTCCTTAGGGAGAGGTGGCGGTATATAAATTGAATCAATCAATCAATCAATCAATCAGTCTTGTTGATGTTCATTGTATTTATCTTTGGTCATTATACTCTAATAATCTTTCATAGGCATCTCTCTCACTTTAATTTTTTTAAAAAGCTGCTTTTTCATCTTCATATATTTTTATTTGTTGATTCAATTCATATGGCCATCCATCTTCCTTGCATGTTACTCTGGGTGGCATAAACAGTTAAAATGCAACTACCAAAACATTCTGCCATTTAAGTCAAATTAAAAATAATTAAATGTTGCATTTAAAAAATAAATCAAAAAGACAAAGAGTGCAATTTAACTATACACAGTGTAATCAAGCTTCCTTAGGATCTCCAGGGCCAATGGCACATCCAACTTTTGAGGGCCTTCCAGAAGTCTGGCAGGGTTGGACCAATCTCCCTTTGGGGGAAATGATGTTCCAGAGAGAGGTGCCACCACAGAAAAGGCTGTTTTTATGGATTCTGGTAAACAAAGTTTTTTGGCCAATGGAACCGACAACATGCTCCTCCTGAGGGATGTGACAGAACAAGTAGATGTAATTGGGGAGAGGGTTCCTTCAAATCATCTAAAAGAGAAAAGTCCACACTTCAGGAAATTCCCATGGTTGGGAAACACATGCTGGTGATGGAACCCTGAATGGGCCTAGAAAAATTGGGTTGCACATTAACTGCCTTTTCACTTGAACTTCTTGAATTCCTTTTCCATTTGGAAATTTGTGGTCTCTGAATATTATAGACTTCAATTCTCACCACTTAAGACAACATAATCAAAGTTCAGTAATTTGGGAGCTAAATTCTGAAGAGATATAACTGTATAAGGTGGCTGATGCCAAATTTTGTTAACTCTGAGGAAATATGTCAGTACCAATTTTGGGCTGACCAATAGGATTCAAGTACTAGTTACAATTAGTTACAGAATCCTGGGAATTTATGGCACAACATAAAACATTGCTGTGGGTTTTGAATTAAAATTCAGAGTTCATAATTAGCAGAGCTCTGACACTGAAATATTAGCACCAAAATTAATATATTATGATCTACAGTCTTGAAGTGTAGCTGTCCACATTACAATATAATCTGGGAGTTCTTCTGAGTGTCTGGTACTAAAGCTAAGTAAGAGAAGGCCAACTATCACCCCCTGGCCCTGCTGAAGATTTTTCACATCAAGAAACATTTCAAAAGTCATTTTGTCAGCCTTCCAAATACCCCAAACAAGACTGATTTGTTCCAAGTGCGTAGCCTCAGGGAAACCAAGCAAGCTGCCTGATGCTAGAGATGATTTCTGAACTCAAAGGCTAACTGAAGTCACGTGTCAGAAAGGGAGGGGATCCATCATGTGCACAGGGACAAGGAAGCAAAGGAGGGAAGAAGCTCTAGGGCAATTTAACAAAAGCTGCCTTACAGGAGCAACCCAGGTGGTCCAGGGGCCCTGAAGCTTGACCTGGGGAAAAACGCAATTGGGAAGCATTCACCTGTAATCAATCGGACTGAGTTGCCAGGCCTTCTGATGCTGAAAAAAAACAGATTCCAGTTATTAATTTGAACTTAGCAATTGAGGGTAATTCCACTAAATGGTCTGGAAAAGAACAAACAGAGGAACAAGTTGGATCCGGGATAAAAAAAAAAAGACTCGACCTTTCTTGGCCTCAGTGGCTTTATGTGCTTTGGCGTTAAAATAACAGCAGACCCAAAGATCCTGCTGACACACCAGCGTTACAGTCCAAACGGCCTTTAGGAAAATGAAAACATGCATTCTTCCCTCTTAGTTCATGGGGCGAATCCATGCCGTTTGCTTATCTTCATTTATGTTTTGAGTGAATTTATACCCATTTCTTTTGAACCCCTTTATTTTTGAATATATGGACTCTTCCTCCCAAGCTGAATATTGAATACAAATATTGTCTTTGTCTAGACAATGTTCAAACTTAGTTTTCAATGAAATTACAAAAGAAGAGACTTCCATAGTCGAGGGACCAGTGAATTCTAGATGCTCTTAATGGGATGTTTTTGGAACACGGATGTACTAAGAGAATATTTGAAGCCTATCTTAAAGTTCTGGCTGCAAGTGGGAGGTTATATTTTAGGCAGGAATGGAGATTTAAATCTTTATGACAGTTGAAGCATCTGGATATGTATAACCCATGGAAAAGACAACTAAGAGGAGATATGGTAACAACCTTCAAATGGCTTATTGGCTTATTCCCTAGTCAACCAGAGGGTCAGGCTAGAATCAAAGAGTTATGCAAGGAAGGAGATTTAAAACAACATCAAGCTGACTGAAGGAGCTGTCACCCAGTAGAACAGGGTGCCATATGAAATGATGAGTTCTCCTTCACTGAGGTCTTCAAATAGAGGGTCATCAAGTGCCAGAGCTGTTCTAGCAGATCCTACAGTGAACAAGAATATTAAATAGTGATTTATTATATGCCCATACAAATAATGTAATTACTGAATTCTTTTTTTGCAGGCTTCAGTGTTTCCTCTATGACTGTTGAGAACTGAGCAGTTTCTTGCTGTCTTGAGATGGGAAATGGTTTAAATACTAGAATAGGCATAGTAAAGTGAAGACTGTCTGGTCAAGCATTTAGAATCGTTATAAAATAAAGGAAAGAAATACATTTTCATAAGTAGTTCTTTTCTCTCTCTTTTAAATGCTATATTTGAAAAATTCCCAAAACCTTGAGCAGGATTTAATGTTCCATTATGGCTTCGGGGTGGTCGGGGTCAGTAATAAAATAACATTGGCCATAAGCATGAAAGGGCAGGTTTTGCACTGTGGTGTCACAACCCATATTTGCGATTTCTCCCATCACAGGTTAGATACGGATAGCGAAGCCTGGCATAAAAGAATGGGAAATTCCTTCCGGATTGCCACCAGGAGAACTGCAATTGATGTGTCCAAAGAATCTCCATGACTCATGTTGAAACTGAATGGATGTTTGTTAATACTAAAGCTTTGCCAAATGGGCAATGCATGCCGCTCCTTTTTTATTCCTCGGTTCTCAGGCATTTATACAGCTTAGATGCAGAGCAGAATGCCAGAGAAAGGTCAAGACCTAAAAGGTTAAAGAAAGAAAAAAGCACCTCCCTTTTATAGAGGACTTTAGTATTGCATCAGTCAGTTAAGGCCTCCTTAAAGGAAACCTCATCAGGTGTGTTCTCCAAAGGATTAAAATACTCCCTTTCCCTGATCCTAGCTGTATCCTCTTTGCATCACGTGAGGTATTTGGTAGGCACCAATGAGTCTTTTCACACCAAAGGAGCTATTTGCTTTCAGGTAAAATAAATAATACTTTAACTCAATGTTTTTCAAATTTGGAAACTTTAAAGATGTGTGGACTTCAATTCTCAGAACACCCTTCTGGGAGTTAAAGTACACCCTTCTTAAAGTTTTCAAGTTTGAAAAACATTGAGTTAAAATAGCTTTTTTTTTTTTACCTGAAAGCAAATCACACCTTTGGTGTGAAAAGACTCATTGGTGCCTACCAAATAACTTCAACTCATGCTGGCTGGGAATTCTGGGAGTTAAAGCCCACACATCTAAAAGTTGCCAGATTAGGAAAACATTGCTTTAATTTAACATATCATTACAGATACCAGACAGACGATGTATGTAGAAGACAATGTAAAAATACTTTTCCTATAGTGAACAAGACAAGAGAAGGAAGGGGAAATGACTTTTATCTCCTATGGAATATAGAGCCAAAAGCACAAGTGATGTACAAGCAAAAGTTATTAAATTAGTAGCCACATGTTTACACAATTATCAGAAAATACTCAGGAGAAAAATACAGCTTACACCACAGCAAATGAGAGTCATAGAAAGCCGGTTTTTACTACCAAACACTACAACATCCCAGTAGCTGTTATAGCTGCTCAGTCTTTGCTTTTTCAGATCCCCACATGGCTGAAACCCTGGAGACTTACTGAAGCAGCTATAACAGCTTAGCAGTTTATTAAGAAATGGTTTGTTTTAATATGGTTTGTTGAAGCTTCAGCAGCTAAGTTTCTATAACAGGTTAATCAATAAACCATATTTTTAAAATCACATGTCTGATGCAAAATCAAAAACATGATGGTTTAACACGATGTATAATCTCATTCACTACAGTACTTTTCAGCAGTGATGGAATTCATTTTTTTTTTACTTCTGGTGCTGTGGGCATGGCTTGGTGGGCATGGCTGGGAGGGTCATGTGACTGTGTGGGCAGTTTCTGTAAGCAGGGCAATAAAGATTAGGCTAGCAACAACACCATAATTGTTTTTTCCTGCCTTCCTTACAGGATTAACCCTGTAAAGTGGGGAAAAAACAAAAGGAGATTTCTTCTAACAACCGGTTCTCCGAACTGCTTAGAAAATTTACTACCAGTTCTAGGGAACCTGCTAGAACCTGCAGAAATTCACCTCTGCTTTTCACCCACTTACATTGACTAGCCTTCTCCAACCTGGCACCACCTTCCCAATACATTAGACTGTAACTTTAGCTTTGCCAGGTACCATGGCCATCTCATTCTGGTTGGAGATAATAGGAAGTGCAACCCAATACAACTGGGGTGTTGTTTCCCAATATGTTGGGAAAGACTAGTTGAGATATTCTGAAGGATTCGTTCTTGTGTGACTCTCCTTTGTGGTCGTTTTGACTTGCAACTTGCCCTTTGAATGTATCTGTATATCATTTCACTTCTTCAACTGAATATACCCCAAATCCTTTGATCACTACCTTCCAGTCCCAGGCAAATCAGCAATACAGAAAGCAGGAAAAGCTGGGTGTGTTAGGAGTTCAGCTGCTGCTACAATTTCCCACTCTGTGAACTTGGAAAAACTGGCCTTCTCTGTGGCAGCACCCACCCTATGGAATGAACTTCCCCCGGAGATTCGTATTATTGCAGATCTCCGGGGT
>JAEANM010021422.1:0-11857 GCA_017656035.1 Myanophis thanlyinensis
AGAGTGAACACCGGACATTGTCGGCCCTGCTGTCGGAGCCGCGGCAAAGCTTCAAAAGAGCCGCATGCGGCTCCGGAGCCGTGGGTTGCAGACCCCCGGTTTGGACCCTCATTTTACCCATTTCGGATGGAAGGCTGAGTCAACCTTGAGCCTGGTGGGATTTGAACTGCCAAATTGCAGGCAGCTGATGGTCAGCAGAAGTAGACTGCAGTATTGCATTCTAACCGCTGCACCACCGAGGCTCTCTCTCTCTCTATATATATATAGATATAATATTACATATGTATTATATATATTATTGTATTAAATGTAATAGAATAATATATACTATATATGATTGCATATTATTTAACATATAATAGTTGTATGTTACCATTTAATATATAATTTTACAATTTTGTTTTGTTTTATAGTTTTTGGTGTATTTTAATAATTAATCATGATAAAGATTTTAAGCATTTATTAATTATTTTAGCTTTGTTGTATGTCACCCTGGATTGCTTGATTTGTGACAAAGTAAATTGAACAGAATAATAAATATTTGGGAATTCTGAAAACTGAAAACCACAGGCATGGGTGGGAATATAATTAGACAGATTAAAGGCCATTCCAAGGGTTTCACTTTTATTAAAGTTTCTTTGGTGTGGGAGGCAATGGAAACCATCAAATGTAGACCAAAATGGTCCTGACTTCAGTTCCTGCTCTAAGCTCTGAAATATTGGGTCAGACTCAGTTCCATTCATCATGATTTTCTGAATATTGTAGACATTGTGTATGTAAGAATGGATGCTTTCGTTCGGCCCTAATTTAGTCCTTTCTCTCACAGATACAGTCTAAAAATCTGTTCTCCAAAGCCATTCTTTACATTTCACAAAGTTCCCACTGATAGTGTTCCCAGGAAGCTATCTGTAATCCAGTTTCTGTTGTTGTAGGAAATTCACTGATCACTGGTATCTTAACCATCAATATTTAAATTAAAAACTTTGAAGAAGAGTTGACTTCGTTTCATTGACAAGTTCTGAATGACTTTCAGATAGGTTGGCTTCTTTTACCCTTTCACTAGAGTAGAACAAACAAATTTGTTTAGTCATTTATGTTTATTGTATCATGTCTAACCAATCTTTTCTTCAGTTAAACATACCCAATTTCTTCAGTTTCCCCGCATGAAAAACAGTGTTTCGGCCTCCCTCTGGATATGTTCCAAACAATGTGAAAATTTTTACTCATGCAAAAACAACATGATAGTCAAAAAGTGGGGAAAAAAGCATTTATTATTGGCAGAAGGAGCACCAAAACTATTCCTTGCTTAGAACAGTATTTGCTCCATCCCAAACTAAATCTATTTTAAGCATTGGTAGCAAGGATGAGAAAACATTCAGTGTTACACCATGAAAATTAGGAGGTAGGGAGAAAGCTTGAGAAAGGTTTTAGCAGCAATCCTGTACATACATACATACATACATACATACATACGTATGTATTGTGTATAAACCAAAGAACATGTGATGGGAAGTCTTACTAAAGACTGCCATGTTATTCACATCTGGAAAATAAATGAATTAAAAAGAAATCATTGTGTTCTAAAGTGAAAACAAGAAACTTCAGGGAATGGAATGAAACTTGCAGAATTTTATGGCTAATTTATAATTATAAGAATTCCTTGTTCTCATAGGCAGACTCTGTAAAATCTGGGAGCTAGATGTGCACCTAATAATCCAAAGACCACCCACAATTCATTATTTTCAACACTCTGTATGTGGTCACAGAGATGTATATCTTTGTGTGTGTGTGTATACATATCCAATAGGATGCACCATCAGAAATTATGTTTTTGGCAAAGGAAAGAAAAAAACAAAATAAAATAAAAAACTCAAAACCCTAGTTTTGCTTAGCATTTTACAAACTTTTGAAGTTTTAAAAATCTCATAGATATTTTTTAGATGGAAACTTCTAAGGCTATATTCATTTGGAATGTTCCAGAGAGAGAGAGTGGGATGGTAGAGGACTTTTTATGAAGTGTTTCTACTAATGCTAATAAAAATGACATGATTCAATCAAGACTTAAGCTTTTTAGAGTTCAGTCGTGTATCTTAGCACAAGTGATCCATTATAAAAACAGCCACAGGGGTGGAAACATTCGTTCTGAAGCAAAATAATGTCAGTAGAATGATTTGAGGATATTTTATATGACGTAGCTCTGTCCCACCTTTCTTAGGTAGCTTGATTTCATCACATAGTTTTTTTTTAAATCTTTTCTGTAAAATCCATTTTTATTAAAGCTAGAGCACTCTTTAAAGCACTTGTTATTCCATAACATTCATCTTAGAGAGTAGTTGGCTCATCGTTGATTAAATATAAAGATTCCGGATTGAATTTAAGGTGTCAATACAGCTGTGTGATTCCATAACAAATGAGACTTTTTTTCAATTACTGGTAACATGAAACAAAATAGTGGAAACAGAAAAGACAGTTTCTTTAAGCAATTGGAAGGCCATTTCCAAACAGCACTGTGCATTAAGAAAACATTGAAGGTTATATAGGTGTTTTTAAAAAATGAACTGTTCCCCCATGTCTATAATAGCATAAAATAAAAAGATTTTAGATAAGATTCCATTCAGTGAATCAATTGCAAAGCCATGCAGTGCCTTAACAAGCATTCTATCCTCAATCTAATGGAAATTTTTACGAGGATGTCAATGTTAAGTTGATTCCTACAGCAGAAAGCACATACAAAAGATCCAGTTACAGCAGGAAACCTAAAAGACAGTATTAACCCTCAAGTCTCCAAATGTGCGGAGATTAGAAGAAAAGGCCATTGCTGCTGTTCTACTGAATGTCCTTTCTCCTTACGCTTTTACATTTTGTTTTTGATTCTTTGGATCTGAGGCTCAGAACAAACTCACAGCTTGTGATTTCATTTGCTGTGAAGTGAAAGAGAAAGCCAGCAAGGTGTTTTTTTTCCTGCAATAATCTTATTTTATACTACCTGCAAATTCCATTTTGGGATTCATTATTCCTTGCTTTCTAAATGTGTTCAAGCAAAGGATTGCTCCCAATTCTGCAGAACAAATGGCCTTTAGTTTTTGTTTTGGAAATATTGGTTTAGGCCCAGGCATTTTTAGGTAAATTCAACTGAGGAATTACAGCTGAATAAAAATGCACAGGGGATTTCCCCATCTAAGATTAGAGGAAAATTTTGAAAAGGGAACAAGCAATGACTAACATTCAACATCCGTGGTGGTGCAGTGGTTAGAATGGAGTATTGCAGGCTAATTCTGCCCACAGCCAGGAGTTCAATCCTAACCAGCTCAGGGAGCACTATATAAGTCTGAGTGCTGTCGTTAAGTGCTAAGTTAACCTCTCCACTGCTGGTTGTCTTAAGTTTTCATTTGTTATGGCAATATGATTTTGTTCATAAAACCGAAAGATCAGTAGCAAAATCATAGCAGACAATATAATATGAATATGGATTCAGATCTTGATTTTTGTCATTTATAAACCTTCCTGTCACAACGTTCTAATTCTAATTTAGCGGTGTTGGCCTGCAGATTCTCAAATTAGGAGCCATTGCAAGCAGGTAGATAAGCTATGAACGATTGCATTAACACAACAAACAAAACCAACAACTGGGACTCTCATTGCTGGCGACTCAAGTAGAAAAAGTGATTGCAGTCCATTTTTTTTAAAGAAGCAGCGGGTTGATTCCACTTCCTAAGAAAGAAGGACTGAAGCACAGAAGTTAATGAAAGGTGTTGATTTACAAATGCAGTGAAATCAAGAAATTCACTTGGATCCCTCCAATTCTACTGAGCACATAAGAAGAAAACACAGCATCATTTAAACTTCTTGACAAGACTTTTTTCTTGGTGCTTCCCCCCCACCCCAATCAGATATGAACTGAATACTTCCTGTGCCCCAAGTAATTTGGCTAGCGTCCAAAGAGAGGTGACCCCACCCCACCCACCAGCAAAAAAAAAAAAAAAAGGCACAAAGCCAGAATTCTTAGTAGTGGTTTCTTGGCTCTTTGTTTTGAACAAAGACAAGTAGAATACAGGCTTTGGGATCTTTTAATCTCCACTGATTCTGTTTATGCTTAAGTTGTGGACATTTGAGACATGTGGGAATGTAAAAAATGTCTTGTAGAAGCCAAACTTTCTCACTTAGCCATGCAGTGTTTTGCAGATTTTATCTAGATTTCCAAAAAGAGAGAGAGAGAGTAGGAAAAAAAATCCTCTAGCCTTGTTCTCATTTCAGAAGAGAAACTGAACTAGTTGCTGCTTGTTCAAATAGGCTATTCTCATAAATCGTTTCTATTGGCAAAATGCTGAGGGACAGGTCCAAACAAAGATTATGGACTGCATATTGCACTAGATGGTATTGAATGGCACTCCTTCCCTTCAGTATCTAACTCATCATCTTTCAGCTGTCTTCTTGTGAATGAGACAGCCCAGGGAGGGACTAGATATTCTGCCCTATCCCAGAAAAGGAATCTGCACATAATTTCAAGGCTATTTGTATCCCTTCTTTCCGCCAAAGCTAGGAGGAAGATATTATTTTATTCTCACTTGAGGTATGCTGGCTGTATTTACATGTATGCAAAACAGCGTATTTTACCTCATAGGCCGGTTTCTTCTGGTTCTCTCCTACTTTGCCACAGGTGGATAAACAAAGCCGAAAGGTATAATTCATCACGATGTCAAGACCTGAAATAATGGTTTGGGTCCCCCCCTTCTTCCGAGCCCCCCTCTCCCCACAATAAATCTGAATATGTAAGATTTTAACCTATGTTAGTTTGGACATGATCTTAAATTCAACCAGCATATGAATCTACCTAATCTTTTCTGATTTATGTAAGGGGTGAATGTGAAGACTATCAAAAGTCAGAATATGGGGCTTGTTATGGTATACGGGCTCAAATTAAAAATGAGAATATTATGGTCTGTTACAAATCATGTGTTGCAATTTATTGTCTATTTTACTATATTGTGCTGCTTTTTTGTTTTTACTGGTTTTACTTTTTACATTTAAACTGTTTAGTAGTTGAATGGTGTAAAGGTAAATATTTTCCCTGTCCAGTCATGTCCAATTCTAGGGGCCAGAGGGAGCCAGCATTGCCCAAAGACTTTTTCATGATCATATGGCCAGCATGGCTCTATGCCAAAGGCTGTTACCTTCCCACCAAAGTGGTATCTATTTATCTAGTCCCATTTTCATGCTTTCAAACTGCTAGGTGAGTAAGAGTAATGGGAACCCACTCTGTTGTGAAGCATTCAGATCTCATCTCTGGGCTATTAGTTTTTTGGTTGACAAGCTCAGAGTATTTAACCACTGAGCATCCATTGATTGAGTAGTTTAGAAGTAAACAAAGTGGAAAAGGAGTCATCTTTGAGGAACATGGGTGGTTCAGAAATGTGATAAAAGAGAGAGAGAGAGAAAAGAAGGAGGAGGAGGAAGGGGAAAGGAAGGAAAGAAGGAAGGAAGATAGAGGCTGAAGTCATCAGCACAAAGCTTCAAAACATGGTAACTGCTTTGAACTGTTCCTAATGTAGCTCCATTACACTTTACTGTTATAATTTTAACCTTTTAAGGGTATTGAGGAACACATAATACCTAAAAGGGTTTCTTTTTTTAAAAAAAGGAATATTTATCCCTTTTCTGTCAGGAGACATTTCCACCTTTCTTTCTCTCAAAATAAACAAACGAAAATCAACTCATCTCCCACTCTTAATTATTTTAATTTCTAAGACTTCTTAGAATTCATTATTTTTCTGCATTTCCCAAAAGGGAAATGATATTATATGGAGACATAACTGCTAATTATATTGGGATTTTAATTTTTAATTGCTTTGACTGTGCTGGTATAAAGTGATATCTGTATCCTATAGTCATTATATGCATTATAGATGCTTAAGATTATATTCATAATGAACAAACACTAACTGAACCAACACTAAGCCTGTACATTGTAAATATGAGGCCATCTCTAAAATACCATTAAATCCAATTGGCATTTTGTTATTCTGCTTGTTTGTTTGTTTAGTTTAAGCTACATACTGTATCTTTAAATGTTCCCTCAATTACTACATTTAGAAAGAGTAAGGAAGGCTGCGTTGGTCAGAAGGGAATGTTGACATTGAATAGTAACTGATATCCCTGAAGCATAGGTCAATAACCTGACCTTTTTGCCTACCATTAAAACAGCTGAGCTTTTTGTTATTTTTGAAGACAATCGAACCAACAGATGGTTGTTCAGAAGCTGTGCAATGGTCAACTGCTTTCAAAGTCTTTATAACTGGCACCATGATGTTAGTAGATCAATCAGTTCTTCAGAAAAACTCAATGCATCTTTTAAATGATTCTGAAAGAGTATGATGTTACTTCAAGGTCCTGCCATTTATTGGCAAAAGGGCATATCTGTTCTACTTGTATATGCCAGCAGGTGATTTGAAGATATCGTCTATTATGCCTCCCCCATCAGAAGACAAACAGTTGAACAATTCTACCCCATTAAGCACAAACTGCTTACTATGCAGACATTTGTGAATAAGGTGTTATTTTTGTACTTATTAAATGTGGCAATGATTGACAATAATAGACATACAATCACACTATTGTGATTATAATTATCATATGAAATTAATTATGAAATTAATCAATTAAGATGTTATCATTCCAATAAGAAAATAATATTAGCATTTATCAGATTCAAAACTACTATGATTACATGTCAACAAAACCTTATATGAGTAAACTATTTTCACTATACAACAATAACAACAACTAAATAACAGAAATAGAATTATTATGCCTGTAAGTTTTACAGTCTATGAGTGAGAAAGCCCTCATAGGTGTTACACAAGTCCTGAGGGGTCCTATACAAAAGAGAGTTTATTTAAGATTTAACATATATAAACTTGCTACTTGTTGCAGTCACGATCCAATGCAAGGAACTACTGTCAAGAAAAAAGGACAATTTCAATATCAATTTCTGTAAAAATAATAAACAAACAATAACTGAACAAACAATCTTTCCAGCTTGGTGGACCGGCGGGAGAAGTGGGATGGTTTTGTGTGAGTGGTGGTGTGTGCGTGCATGAGCTTTGCATGAGCTGTGAGTGTGCTCAAACATTGCTCATGCAAATGGAGCTGCACATGTGTGTGCATCTGCCACTCATAAAAGTGGACCTTTGTGCACACAGATGCTCGTCCACCACTCGTGCAGCCAGTTCCAAATGGGCTGCGTCCTGGGGGTTGGAGACCCCTACTCTATAACTTCTCTACAGACTGAAGGACATTTTGGGAAGTTAACTATAATCCAAATTCGCTGCTGGGCCTTAGGTGGCCTCTGTGGGCCATGATGCATAGCACAGTTTATTTATTTATTTGTTAGATGGGAGTTCTAAGTTACTTACATGGAAACTGATCTCCATCTTATTTCTACAGCAATAACCTTATTAAATGACATGGCTGCTTCACTTTTAAACAATCAAATCACTTATAACATAATAACACAGTGTATATTGGGCTCCCAACAGTGCATTGGCACTTTTGCTGAGCAGCCCTGAACAAGGGCAGAACTATAGCTCAATGTATATACTCTCAGCCTACTACATTGCAATGGCAAGACAAAGAAATGGGCAGACTCGGTATAAATTACAACATGACTTTGGAATGTTTTTTTAAATAAATCCATCATTGTGACCTTCTTATTATTTAAACCTTTCTATTAGGTTAGCATGCTTGCCATGCTATGAATGAGATTTGGTTAGTGAACAGAAACAATTTGGTTTACTGACCACAGGTCTTCCTGCTCAGGGGGAATTCAGCCTGCTGTGAATGTTCTCTTTGTTTTCTTACAAGGGTTCTTTAAGCTATTGGGGGAGGAGGGGACGTGGATATTACCTGTTTGATAGTGAATGCAGCTTATTTGTAAATGAAGACAGAATCAGTGGCCTGAAATCACCTGCCATACTTCCATGGCTGAGAATGGAGATCATTGGGTTTTTTCTGTCCTAGTCTAGTACTGACTCTTTCAGGTGGTATAACAGCTACAACAATTCCAGATAAAGATAGTTTAGATACATTGACTAAACTGGTAATCTCAAAGTTGTATCGCTGTAATGTAGTTTATCTGGACTGTCTCTGAACATGATCTAGAAATTACAATTGGATCACAAAGCTGCTATTGGGATACTGACACCTGAGGGTTTTAAATTTAAATTTTAAATTTAATTTTATATTTAAATAATTTATTTAATTATTTTAATACTATTTTAAATTGATTTTAAAGTTAATTTTAAATTTACCTTTTTTGAATTGACCAGCCACTATCTAATTATTTTAATTGGTTTTTTATGGAGTGAATTGTGTATGTGTATTTTATTTGGCTGTAAACCGCCCCGAGTCCCTAGGGAGAGGGGGCGGTATACAAATCATGAAAATAAATAAATAAAATAAATAATACTAACAAGGAGCCATGTAAGACTGGTCCTGAAAAAGCTGCATGGATTGCTTATTTCTAGCATAAATTCAAGATTCTCAGTGGGAAATAATTCAGCTCCACTTTTTATAGCTGTGCTACAGTT
Organism: Myanophis thanlyinensis; assembly: GCA_017656035.1. NCBI lineage: Eukaryota > Metazoa > Chordata > Lepidosauria > Squamata > Homalopsidae > Myanophis > Myanophis thanlyinensis. Next base: position 8,586 of record JAEANM010021422.1, read on the forward strand.
TTTATTCCAAAACATATGCAAGCATCAGCTTCACCAATATTATAATTTGTGGTGAAGTTTGGCTTTTATTGTAACCAATATTTATAAAACAATCTAATGTATGCCCATTTTAATGCATATGCTTTCTGTTTACTTGAAAGTTAGTCACAGACAACTGTTGCCAGTATATATTTAAAGAATATTCATACAGTCAAGGTAGACATAAGTACAACATTCACCAGTGGTGAAATTCAGCCTGGACGCACCGGTTCTACTGAACTGGTAGTAGCATTGAAGTTTGGCCCTGCCTACCTGCCCCTGCCCTTTGCTAGCCTATATTTCCTTCATTTTTTTTCTGTTTTACTCACCTAATTCATGCGGAACAGCTGTTTTGTGGGCCTCTGCATCCTTCCTAATCACCTGGTCTTCCTCCAGAATGGAAAAACTTGTGTTTTAGAAGCCTCACGGCAAAGTGCGTGTACACCAAACCAGAAATAAAACCGGGTGAATTCCACCACTGACATTCACAAATTAAAATTTGCACATACATATGTTCTTTCTTGTTCCTTTTACATGTGTAAATAAATTAAGCTAAAAGGCTTAAGTAGAAGACTTTCAGCTTGTCTAATTGCTTATGTGTATAAGTATGCATTTAAGTAATTTTTCAGCCATAACTTTTAATCTTACTTCCTCTTCAAGGTATATTCTGATGCCCACAGTTGACACTGATCTTTCTACACTAAAGATGCTTGTGTAATTTGATCTTTATGAATTCTGAAACAAACTGGCCTGATCTGTACTTCCCAGGCTAATGGGAGGATTCAAACATAATTATCCTTTGGATTTTGCTCTTTGCACTGAATTTTGCAGCTGAAAACAACCTACTGTATCAAAATCTTATTTAAAAAGTATATTTAAACAAGATATTTAGAAGTGCATACATTTCAATAACGTATCTTTGTAAATAAACATTGATAAGAAAAATGCATTGAAACTGTGTTTTTAATCTGAATGTTCATGCAGAGTTCTTCAAATTGTGTACACCATTCTGTACTAAACTTTGCAGAAATGGATTATTATTGTTTCAGAAATGAAACAAACTAAGCACAATATAAATAATCACATCCATAACATGTATGACACAAAACATCTGATTTTGATAGTTTGAATGAGAGCAGACCTTAAGGTAATCTTCTGCTCTGGAATTTCAACAGGCTGATGAAATTGAGGAATGGCTGTAGTTTATAAACTGCTGATCAATGTTTTATATATTTTTGCTTTTTGTTTTCTCAACTTCCTTCCTTCCTTGATTGCTTCCTCTCTCCCTTTTTCTTTCCTCATTGATCTTCATTCAAATTTTTCATAAGTCCTTGGAGCGGGGAAAGGATGAAGAAGCTACTGTAGGACTACAGGTAGCACAACAAACAATTATGCCTCAGGCATCTACTGCCAAAGTTCTCATTGTTAGTTGAAGTCAAGATGGCTACATTGTTGAAACATGTGGAGCCACTGAAGGTTTAAATCATGAAGATCACTGGGTATGTGGGTAATTTGGGATCAGTAACTCTTGACCTTTCTGATAGGCATGTAGATGAGTTGGGACTGAATACATAGATAAATAATTAGAGTAAAGTTCAATATGTTTTTTTCTAGTAGTCATTCAAGAGAAGTTAACAATCATGAATGATGATTCCCAGTTGAAAATACCCAGTTGGAAGTATGATTGTCTGCTCTATAAATAAGGCCATACCTGTCTTTCTGCTTCTATTACATTTTTTCTTGTATTGTTTTTTCCCTAATACTGTTTTCCACTTCCCCAGTCTGTGTAAGAAGAGAATGAAAAAGAAAAAAATAACATGAACTTTAAAACGATGCATGATAAATTGAACAAGTAAATGTATACAAATCAACATATTTTAACTATGATTATTCAATTACAGAATGAGGCTTTCTTAACCCTGAATTTTGAGATTCCAATACAATTTCTCTGTAAATTCTGTAAGAATGACCAGAATTAAAGCCAGAGTAATGTTTATTTATTTTTAATTAAAAATAATAGGGAGATTCCAAAAGGCTTATCTTGAAAATCTAACATTCACTCCATTTAAAGCATCTGTCTTTTTAAGTTTCTTTTTATTAAGAATTCATTCAATATATAAACAGCCCTGTTAATTAGATTACATGGTTAGGGCAAAACTGTATTTTTGTTGCAGGGTTATTGACCATGGAAATGCGTATTCATCATTCCTTTCTATAATCCCTACTAAATCCATTCCAATTCTGTCAATCAAGAGAATACAATCAGGATATTTACAAATGCATGGAATGAAAGATTAAGGAAGAATTTAGCAACTTTGCAATACTGATGTGAACAAGATGGAAGGAATAAAAAAAATCGACTTGCAAAATGAGCTATTGTCAGGAAAAAACATAGATATTGATTTACCCTTTATTTTCTGGTGAAGGTTCATTCATAAGTTAATGTACAATGGACAGTCCAGTTCCGGCCTAACTAACAGTGGGACTTTTTGTTCAAACTATCATACACTCATTTTCCTTGGCTCATCTATTTTTCTTAAATAGTAATTTAAACTATAGTATTAATGCAACTTCTTGCAGTTACTAATGTTCTCTGCAACTATTGGTCCCTGGACTAGTGCCTAAAAAGATCCATGTCATTGTTGTTTTAATTTCCTTTCATTAAATGTGGACTACAAAAGTTATTAATTGGCTAACTGAAATGTTATAGAAAGATGCCTCTCACTTTTTGTTATTCAGTTGATTTTGTTCTGAATCTCGACACCTGCCTAAAAAGAAATTGAGATTTTTGAAAACTACTGGTAATTTTATCTTAGAGTTTACACTGCTGTCACCACCCTTTTCCTTTGTGTGTGTCTGTGACTATTCCTTTAAATATAGCATATCAATATCAAAATTCTGTATCCAATATCTGAATCTTATTTCAGAACAAGAAGCAAGAAACTGATTAAATTAAGTGCACTGAACGCAGAAATAAGCTTGAATTTTCTGACTTTCCAATAAAAAGGGGAACTGCCTTTAAAAAAGAACTAATAAGAAACTAAGAAGCCAATTAGGAAAGTATCATTCGGACTATCAGTAGATTTAACTTGACCTTAAAGACAAATTAAATTAAATTTGGTATTTAATATTATTTCATTACACCCCCTATATCATCTCTGATTGATTGGTAGTAGTCATTAGTCTTTAGGAGAGTTGCGTAATAGGTCTTTTAGATTACAGAGGTCTAGAATAGATAGATAGATAGATAGATA
>JAEANM010021423.1:0-11857 GCA_017656035.1 Myanophis thanlyinensis
GCAAGAGGTGCTGTCTCAGGAATTCTGGGAGTTGAAGTCCATGAGTCATGAAAGAGCCAAGGTTCCCTACCCCTGGCATAATACATCTTAACAGGAAATTGTAGATGTTTGAACTTGAAGTGGTAATCTGATGGGGTCAGAGGAATTTGGGGTATGGTTTCTCCCTGATTGATGCCTGTGAAAATTGTGGCTTCGATTACTTGTTTGTACAGAGTCTTCACCTTAAGCCTGGTGCCATTACACGGTTTCATAGGGGTTAATCAATCTGAAGTTCATATTTAAAACCAGAGAAATACTTATTAGTCCAAGGCATTGATTTCATTTGTGACTGATTAACATAGGGGTTATTAGATGCATACTTTATTACAGCCTATCTATGACTTGGTGATGAGTTTGACGATATTTTTTCCTAGCTTCCTTACCTGTGTTTTCCTACTCACACCTGTAAATCTTTTCCTGCATTTTTCACTCTTTTCCCTTTAACTGGTGTTACAGTAGAAGGAACAGATTCATCTGAACTGAGATCAGTGTAAGAAGTGATTTGGGGCTGGGACATTATGCAGGAGAAATTCTATTCACAATCTGCTGGTTCAGTGGTGGTGGGTGATTGAAACTCATAAGGTAATACCACTCCTGCCACTTTAAGTCTGGAAACAGTAGACATTTTGGTGACGTAGCAACATTTAGTACTGCAAGGAGCCCCAGCCTGTTCCTCCAGCCTGCTCCTGGGTGAAGGAGTGGAACAGTTTGAACTGAGGTAACAGAATGTGACACAATGTGACTGAGGTAATGGAATGTGGCAGTTGGAACAGATTTATTTTCAGGTGGGGAGCGGGAGTAGAACTCCTTAGCATCAAAGTGTGTTAATAATAATAATATACAAAATACTAATGCTCTGATGGTCATTTAGAAAAATCCTTTCTTAGTGAGCACCTAGAAGCCAAGAGTAATACACGTGCCAAATGTCAAGTTTGTAGGCTTTACAGTTATGATCCTATGTGAATGGTATATACAGAGAGAGAGAGAGAGAGAGATTTCCCAGAGTATAGAAAGAACAGCCTAAACTTTATACACTTTAATTCCACAATGGAGTAAACAGGGAAAAAACATTTTTCTGGATATTAAAGGAACAATATAAGATTGCTGGGACAAGACTGAAATAAGATCCATATCTTCTGATCAAGGGCAAACCTTTGGGTTGCCAGGGTGTTATGGCGCTACGTAAACTACAAGTGAAGCAAAAGGCCTTTTTCACAAAGGCTGTAATGCGAAACTCACCAAGCTGCTCTCTCTCAGTCACCAGAAGGATGTCTTCATATGCACCGAGTTCTGCCAAAACCAGCTTAGGAAGGTATTTGGCTAACACCCTATAGCTGAAATCAGCCTATGAAATTAAAAATCAGCTAAAAGACAACACAAGTTCTTATTTCTTTAATATAATTTTTATCCTGTAATCATTTTGGCCAAAACTTACAAAATGTGGTAATTAACAAAAAAATAATCTTTGGGTTTTTTTTAAAAAAAGAATTTATTTTAGTTTTTTTTCCATTAAAAATGTATTAGAACTATGCAAATAAGTATATTTCCTATGTTTCTATAGAACATTGTTTCTAATTGAACACACACAAAGAGAAAGTGGAAGAAAAACAAGCAAACCCATCATTATTTCACTTGCACCATTGTGAGTGACCCAGAGATAACTTTGGTTAATTCATTAGTGCTTAGCAGGAATTAGTTTAGTCTGTAGGGGATGTCATGAAATCTTGTACTCACAACTGGCAACATCAGCTACCGACTCAGTCTAATAACCACTTAGAACATAATTTTAATTTCAACTGAGATACCAGGAAAAAAATAGAAATCTATTGAGCTCTAAATCAGCCTTCCCCAACCCAATACCCTCTAACTCACTCGCTTTTAACTGTTGAAAGTTTTAGCAGATTATACAATAAATACACCTGGCAAGCACCAGTTTGGAAAGGATTGCTTAATTATTAATTCATCATATCATATTTTAATAAAGAAAACAGCACAGATAATTTCAATTCTGTGCCATTTTGCTTCCATATTCTTGATTGACAGTAGAACAATTCCATCACCTAAGAATGGTTAGGAAGTACAAAGAAGTAAGCAAACTTCACAGGTTGTATGCACATAGTAATAAAGGAAGACCAAGACAATTACATCTAGATACCTTCAACATCTCTAGGATTATAGTTCCAACTCCAACGGCATATTGGCTAAGGATTCTAGTAATTTAGCCTAACACTTCTGAAAGTGACATGTTAAGGAAGCTTATCCTAAAAATACCAGGCACTAGATTGGCAGAGAACTCTTTCCCTTCCACAAAGATGTGGATAATAACAATTCAAAACAATTAAATTTGATGCAATTAAGTGCACATATAACTTCATTTGAACAAACTTCCTAAGCCACACAAACCACTGACAATGTTTCAATGTTTCACTTTTATTGTGTTTCATCCTTCCGATTTACTTCATCTGATGTTTTTGAGCAGAGTTGTGTGTGAGCTAACTCTGGTCCCTAGCAACTTTTGTGAGACCCATATGACTAATTTATCCCAGATTGTAGAACTGTTGTCATTGAGCACCTACATTCTATCCTACACAGAGACTATGCCAGTATCCTGAAGAGAAGCAAATATCAACCAGGCACTGGTGAAATTCAGCCGGATCGTCTCAACCGGTAGTAGATATTTGAAATTTGCCCCATCCACCCACCCCTGCCTTTATCCTTCCTTATATGAGCTTTGTTTTTTGTTTTTATCTGAATCAGCTGTTTGGAGCACCTACTGAGCCTTCCTGATGATCCCCGCTGCCTCTGGTGTCTCTAAAAGTTTGGCACACATGCATGTGCACTAAACCAGTAGCAAAGTGGTCAGATTCCACCCCTGCAACCAGGTCCTGGTTTCTGTGCCAAGCTCCTTCTCCTCAGTTTCCCCCCCCCCCCAGAATCTCAGCAATATTAGGCAGGAGGAAAACAGGCAGCACACTTCATTTGCTTCTTTCCCCAGGAAATGCTTCTGTGTAAGAGCAATGGATTGATAGCTTGCCTGACTTGGCACACTATCACTTTGCCTTTTAAGATGATCTGGCTTTTTTATATAACATTACTCCAATGCCTTTTATCTCCAGATCTGAATGTAATTTTAGCCACAGCAAAGCAGGATTAAACTTTCCTAACATGATGCATCTATCTTTCTTTTCATATTTTCAGCCTGTCCCCCCTCTCCCGAGTTTCTACCAAAAAGAAAAAGAAGAAGCAGATTAAGCTGAAACATGATCTGGGCCAGATCAGATCAGACCATGGGAGACCACTTCTTTCTCAGCAACCCTGTCCCTGGCTTGCATGATCACACAGCAACAGCAGCCAAATCTTCTTTCAACCAATAGAATACAAGCATGAGGACAGAATTCAAGCCAAGCAGCAGACAGCATAGTTCAAGATACAATAAATCAGGGGTCTCCAACCTTGGTCACTTTAAGACTTGTGGACTTCAACTCCCAGAATTAACCCCCAGAATCCAAGGTTTGCTGGCTGAGGAATTCTGGAAATTGAAGTCCACAAGTCTTAAAGTGGCCAAGGTTGGAGACCCCTGCAATAGATGATCCTGGATTAGAGAGATGTTTACATCTTGGGAGACTACCTTTCTACATTTCTGAGTTTTCCAAATACAGTTTCACTATCATTTGTGAGAATATGGACAGCAAGGGAAGCTTGTGATTGAAAACAAACTAGAAAGATTAGTGGTTATGGAACCAGGCTAGAAATCAGGAGACTGTGACTGCTTTAAAGTCAGTTGTATGACCTTGGGCCAGTCATTCTCTGTAAATTTAACCCACTACACAGGTTTGTTATGGGGGGGGGGGGGGAAATAGGAAGAGGAAGGAGCATTAGGCATGTTTCTTATAAAGGAACAAAGATGGGATAAAAAAGTTCTAAAATGAGATCAGAGTATCAATTTACCGTATCCACTTCTCATGTACCCCATTGTTTTGTCCTGCAGTAATGCAATTTTCATTCATAGCTAGACAATAACAAGTCAAATTCCTTACACATTTTTGACCCACAAGTGTGAGTATTTTGTATAGATACAAAAACCTCACTGTATTGTAAGATACACGGAAGACCAGCTAATTTAGCAGATTCTTCAGACAGGGCTTTCCCTCATACTCCACACAAAATACTGTGTATTAACCTTAATCTGCAGGAGTCTCCCTCTAGTGGGGAAAAATGGCACTGATTATTTTAAAGCTTTTACAAAAGGAATGAAAGAAGTCAAAATTCTGGGGAAAAAACCTTGAATACTTAAAGACAAGGATTCTGTTTTTGATTTTTTTTAAAGTAAAAACATATCACTGATAACCAGTGTTCATGGATTAGTGAATTGGCAGATTAAAAAAAGTTATGAAAGGAATTCACAATGGGACAGCAAATGGAAACAAAGGAAAATTCAAGAGCACCAGGTTGTGGAAAGCTTTTAAAACAATATTTTACTTCAGAACAGATTTTTAACTGCCTTGCATGAATTTTCCATACCTCAGCAGTCCATACTTGACAAAGACCATTTGCTGTCTTGACTCTCTCTATGTGCTTAATCTTTTGAGCAGTCACTTTTCTTACAACAGCAAAACTTCACTTTGCTTACTTTTTCATGGACACTGCATCACATCTGAACAAAAGCTGTGCTGCAGCAGATTCAGGGAAGTCAGTAAAATGTGGTTATGTCTAATCTGTTCAACTGATTCAAGTTATATTGGACAATTATGCTTCTAAGCATATATTAAGCTAAATAATGTAACTTGGTTAGTTGATCCAAGTTGATCCAACTTGAGAAAGTTGATCCATCTACTGCTTCTGATATATCCTCTTCAGCTTTTCCTTCTTACAAGAAAGTGCCATGGTGGTGAAGAGATTAACACTTAGAAAACCACATTTACTTTAATTAGCCATGAAATATTTGTTCTATTTACTACTGTTTGAATGGTAGGGTTATTGGGGTGGAGGGGAGCAAGTTTAAAGTAAAGACTTAGATGGGTCAGGATACAAGAAGGAGCAAAAAAGAAAAATCAAAATGAATGGATTAATAACAGAATCTTCAAGGGAAAACACCTTTGGGCAGAAACTACAGGTACCTGAAAAGAAGACATGGTGAGGTTCCTTTCTTCTGGATAGCTAAATAGATGACTGAATAATTTCTAGTTAGCAGATGGTAACACAATGCATTGGCCTCTATGGTGTGTGTAGTAGTTTTTGTTAACAGTTCCTGGTTTTCCCATTTGTAGTGATGGACAGAAGTACATTGTACCCCCTGGCTATGAATGTAAACAGCTGTGTGTGGCTACATGCAGAGACAGCTGGCAGAGAGGGAAAGTATCAGAAAGAACAATCCCCTCTTAAATGGTTTCAATATTATTTTACCGAGGAACTGCAAAATTATACTAAATAAGTAAATAAATAGATAACAATAAGCAAAAGGAAAAAGGAGATAACCTCATAATAGCTACTAGCTATAAATATTTCATATCAGCAGAATAAAGGTGATTATATTCCTGCCAGCACCTCTTTTGTGTATTTCCAGTGTATCACTGCCTTCAACTTTCTCTATGTCTGTTTCTTCTAAAGTGCCCATGAAATAAAGATTAGTTGAATAATCAATCAGTAATGTTTCAAAAGAGAAAATGGGCCTGTCTCAAGAGCACCCCAGTCTCAATTTGGGGAAACTGCTTTGCACTTTGTTCTTACAATACCAACAGGCGAGAAGAAGCTTATTCCCCAAAGAGGGAATAAGCTTGGTGGTGAGAAGCAGAAGCATTACAACTGATGCAATTTCTTAAGTTGAAATGGAGAGAAGAAGAAAAAAAGGAAGACTAAAGAAGAAAAAGTGGGGGCAGTGAATAACTTTTAGGACAGACACATTGATCTATATCTTTCCCTGAATAGATAAGCAAGGGAAGTAAGAATGGGGGACTTACTGTAATCCATTGTTTCTTCTAAAATCTGATAGTTTTCCTTTTGAGAAGGTCAACTTTTTGAACAATTGCAAAAATTTTAAGAAAAAGACAAATAGATTATCTAGGAAGTCACCGTAGAATTCCAGAAAAATCATTCACCCACATTCCCCACAATGCTTGAGATAAGGGTGTAATAGCAATGAAGAATTGATTAATCCTAATACAAATTTTATCACTGTTTTCAAGTGTCATACATTGGTTTTAAAGCAGTAACTTTTCAGCAGCATCTGCACAAATTCCTAAACATTGCAATGGGAAACACTTAGTAATATCTCTTAGAGAATTCAAGCAATCTTGAAACTCTGAATGGAGCAGAAAACTCCATTCAGCACCAAAACTTTCAGATTACATTGAGATATGTTCAGAAAGCTCAGTGGTCCAAGAGTCTCCATTGCAACCAGTACAGGTATTATTTTCATTTAGCTGCTTTGAGAGCCAATTTTCCCAGCATTAAAAGGTGATTTACCAGAACAGAAGCAAAAAGCCAAAGGCAGGTGGAGACATTTGTTCACAGCCAAAGAGCGATTGGAACTGTAGGGTATCTTGCTTTATGCTATTTGTTTTAATCTATAAAAATTGAGAGTTTAGGATTAATGAAGGAGGTGATTAGATATACTCAAGAGAAATAGAGTTGGTGGATGTGAGGGCTAAGAAATAATTTCAAGGTTCTAAAAAGCATCTGTCATTTGTTTGAACTTTACAAATGTGCTGAAGTAGGATGGAAAGACACCTTCCAATAAATATACAGGGAGCATTGGCAGAATGGAGAACTTTTTTTTCATATGCTGATTTTAAGCCCTTAAAGCTTTTGACTGCACTTTTATCTTCAACTAAATGTTACTTTCTGGTTCACCTGGGAGCTTTTAATTCAGTTAAGCAAATGACCCTCAAGATATTTATAGAAAGAAAAAAAATCAGCTGCCCCTAAAAAAAACCTTTAAGATAATTATGTTGGCGGGGAGGGTTGAATGACATCTATGTTTCAATATACATTTTTCAGTTGCCTAATCCTAGAATAAAGGACATTCATTGACTTATCACTGGAAGACAATAACAATTAAGCAGCCTAGTTAACTATGGCACATCAGCCACAATCAGAACTGATCAAAGGCACAAGTTACACAAATCCTGGGGAAATGGAAGCAAATACAAGATTACTTTGATAGGTATGCATACAGTATGTGTACATAGGTGTGTAATCAGTCTTCTTTCATAGAATGCTTTATATCCATGTATTGATCCATGCCACCAAAGGGATCAACAAACCTCCATCTTTCTGTTCCTATGAATGTGCATGTTTTCATGTGATGTGATTTGGAAAGCTAAGCAAGGTCAACTCTAGTTACCATTTGGATGGAGGAACTATCAAAGGCTGTAGACTATACTGGGAAGTAAGGCAACTGAAGAAAAGGCAATAGCCATTCATGCCCCCATCTTGCCAACAAAAGTACACAAATGTATCCATGTAAGTCTCCAGGAATCAAGCTCAGGTGGAAGAGAACTTTATTTTATATTATACTCTCTAGGGTAACCATCCATGCTTTCCCAAAAGATGAAGTTTTGTAGCAACCTTCACTGCAAAGGAGACAAACTGAGCAAAGAGGCCAGAACGAGTGCTCTCTCTATTATGCACCAGTGTGGAGATTAGACAAGTTTCCCTGGCAGACTGAGTAGGAAGCCAATAATTTTGGATTCTGTAGAAAATACATGCAGCAGTGTTTGGGCCAACCTCCCGGATAGTTGGGATTCATTTACTTCCCCAAGGGAACCTTCTGGCTTAGGAAAACGAGGATTTCCCTAAGGACAAAAAGGCTAGCCCTTGAAAACTAGCCACGCGCTGGTGCGCTCTTTCTCTCTGGGAACTTTCTTGTACCTGTTTGCTTCCTCTTTACAGTTCTCGCCACCTTGAGATGGGAAGCGGGCTCTGGCAGAGGCGCAGCGCTCTGGATTTAGGATGGAGCAGCGACGGCGGTCTGGTAGCAAAGCGGAGAACCCGAAGAGCCCTCACCTGGGTCAGGATGCTGACTGCGGGGCACAGAAAAAACCAACCACAAACCCTTCCTCCTGCAGCGCTAGAACAGCGCCAAAGCCAAGCGGGGCTCATGTCCTAACGGTACTCGGAAATAGCCGCTGTAACACTGGCTGGGGTGTAGACTCCCGACTGCCCTCGGAGAGGACTAGATTCAATTCATTCATTCATTCATTCATCGTCATCCAGAGCAGACTCACACAGCCAGCTCTAGCCTGGCGCTACGCTCACCGTACAATGCAATCAGAACCAGAGGTCGAAGGGAGAAAGATCGGGGGAGACGAGCTTCACCCACCGCTATCCCTTCCCGCGGCAGGCAGAGCAAACGGGGGCGAAGCAGGTTTCGGAGAAAAACCTCAAGATGCCAAGGCTTGGACGGGCTTCGGGCTCCAGAGACTTACCTCTGCTGCTCGGAGAACCGACTCTCTTGTTGCGCTCCTTTTTGGGGGGAGGGGGGAGGCACCCCGTCTCCTCCCCGCTCCTCTTCCTCCTCCGCCTCGGAATTACGGAGCGGTAATCCACCCAGATCCCCAAATCATTGAAATCCTCCCCCGTAAATCCCCAGCGCTGGCATCGATCGGTATTCCCAAAGTCGTTCAGCTGCTTCCTGCCCGCCGTCAGTCCGTCATGCCTCCAAGAAGCTCCTCGGTCCGTGCGCGGCGGCGGCAGCTGCTGCTGGTGGTGCCGGCTTGCCGGCGCGCTCTAGCTGGGGCTGGCGAAGGCTTTGCCCAGCCCGGCGTCTTTCGGACCCCTGCCTGGCATCGGCAGTTCCTAGAAGCCTTGCCTTGCTGGCTGCCGTCCCCGCGGGCTTCCCTTCCAGCGCCGCTTCCTCCGGGGATGTGGATGGGCTGGTTCCCCCTCTCCCTCCCCTCCCACCCTTTCCCTCAGCCTGCCGCTCGCTGGCTCGCTTGCTGCCAGCGCCACAGCCGCTCTGCGCTCCTTTCCTCGGCTCTAGCCTGGCACGGCGCTCATCAGCCCCCCACCGGTGGGAGAAGCGGCGGCGGCGGCGGCGGTAGCCCCAGCAGCCTGACGGCTAAAGCCGGCCTCCTTGGATCGCCGCGCTGCTCATTAACATACAGTCACAGCGGGTTAACCCTTCCCCGGCCAGCCCTTCGAGCATGCCAGGCCTTCCCCAATTTGCTGCAGTCTCGCCTCCCCCCACTTTCTCTTCCCTGTCTCCCTCTCCCACTCCCGGCGACGTCAGAGCCAAACGAAATCAAACGTGTGTGTGTGTGTGTGTGTGTAGATCCAAGGGATCGGGCGCAGGAGACCGTTTGGAAATAGGTCCGCGCCAGCAGTTGGGATCTCCGGGGGCTCAGAGGAAAGGACCCTCTTGGCCCACCCATCGGTGTCGGCTACTTGGCAGAGGGTGGAAGGGTGGGCGGAGGGAAGGACTGCTCCTTTGCTAGAAGGGGGAGTGGGAGGAGGCAACCCCAACTCCAAGCCGGCCCAAATGCCGACCCACCGGGGCTGTCGTAGGGAAAAGGGCCGAAAGGGTAAAAGGGGCGGGTAACCTCCCGCCGCCCCAACTGCCCAGGTACACACAGCTGGGCCGCTCTTGAAGGGATGGGTCTTATACGGCCAAGAGAGAGTAGAAAAGGGAGTAGAAAAGGGTGCGGAAGGAATCTTGCCGCCTCCGCCTGCTGCTTTGCGGTTTATTTGAGCACGGGCCTCTGATTCCCTGGAGGGTTTAAAACTCGAAGCGAGCTCCTCCGGGTTCCACTGCATCTTTCACCCCAGTAAGCGAGCGAGCGAGCGTGGGATCGCCGCCTTCTAAAGCTATACCCGCGGGAGTCTTGCCTGCTTTTTCTTGTTCAGCTTCCTTCCTGCTTGTTGCACGTTCTAATTAAAGTCTCCGGCGAGAGTTGCAATTATTTAATGGAAGGGTTGAAGTTTCTAATGGAGGAGGTTGTTGGGCATCGCCTTGACAATTTGTCATATCCCACCACCCTACCTGCCTACAAGTAATGTAGGGAGTTGTTGGGGGGGGTTTTAGATTGAAGTGCGCAGACCTCTGAGCCGGGGAAAGGAGGCGGGGACAATGTAATAAGCTCTCCTTCACTCTCAAAAGCAGAAAACAGCGATTTTCATTTGATCTCTCTGAAAATGAAGCGAAGAAGGTGAGCAGGTGTCTTGGAGGAAGACAAGAAATTAAAAAAGTCAACAGTAGGATAAGTTAGAAAAAGCGCTGGTTGGGGGGGGGGGGCGGGAGACCACAGCGTCTACCTTACAGCTCTAGAGGTGTCGCTGGTGGGAGATCTTTGTAGCAATCTAAAAACAACAGATTAAAAAACGTGAACATTAAAATGCATGCAAGAATAAACCTCTTTGTTAGACAAACAAACATGATTTAGGGGTTCTTTTGGCAAAGGAGCTGGGAAGAGAAAGAACATTAAAAAGTGATTAATCAATCTGCTCTACCAGTCAAAAAGGGTTTTCTGATTGCAGATGGTTCTTTTTAATTTAAGCAGCCAAAGGGAGAGGGAAAGTCAACAAATGAAAGCCAGGAAAACCTCTTGATTGTATGTAGAGTCAGATAGCCCTGCTGTTTTGCAACAGCACCTTGTGGAGGCTAACCCTTTCATCCCCCCTATATTTCCCCAAGGAAAAAGTAAGGGCACTGTGCAAATTCAGGCTTTTATACTGCCTGCAGAAACTTGTATTCAACTAATTATTTCCAACGTTTTCTTCTGGTGCTGGATCTCTGTGCCAATGGAAAAGAGAAAGAGAGAAAGTTAAGGCTGGAATTCCAAGGTCGACTTTTTTTTTTTTTTTGCCAGCTCTTATCTGCTGATCATTACTATAGCAATGACAACATTAGTGTTTGAATATTTATTGTGTTGCTGGAATAATGTCTGGCCAAGAAGTCCAGGGAAATATCCAGTAAGGTTATCCCATCTTAGACTTACAACAGCCCAAGTCTCCTGGGTTCAAATCAAACAGTCTAGCTATTATCCCACCAGGCTGTCTTGAAAATTCTGGCACCGAATCAGTGTAAATTATATGCTCAGCCAGAAGCTTTGGGCTCAATTAGGAGGAGATTTAAGGACTAGCAAGCATTCAGTATAAATCTTAACACCCTATTATTTATTATAGCTAAAGAAATAGTTTCAGCACAGAGTCTTCTATAGCAAGCCTCATGGCAGAATGCTGACTGGGTTCACACATCATGCTAAGTGGTTGTATAATAATGGTTTATTGAATAAGTCATAATTGGCTGGTTTTGCACACTGTCATAAGCCATGTTTTTACAAACCATAGTGTTTAAGTTTACACCACATACAAAGCTAAAACCAAAACGAATCCCTGAAACCACCATGTTATGTATACTTTTGAAATACATGAATTATTTTTTACCCTTAGCTTTTATTTTCCAAGGCAGCTTAGGGCACTGGGGTGAGCAGCAAGAAAATGTTCAGTTTCTAAAGAACCTAAAGGAATTTTGGTTTTAAGTTTTTTTCCAAAGTTGAGCCTGGCCTGTGGGAATGAAGCAATTTTGTCACTCATTACCAACAGAATTACACAACAACTGTGCAGAAGGTAGAGACATTCCTACATATGCTTTGTAACTAAAGTAAGAAACTATTTCTCAGGCACAAAATAACAAGAATTGGGAGGTGTACAAAGGAGGTTTCAGTAAATAAGTATTTATCAATAATGATAGATTAAAGCTATGGTAGGTTCAAAAAATCTACCAGTTCAGTTGAACAGTATACATTAAAATGTATCAATCAGCACAAAATGAAACAAGACTTAATGTATTTAAAGATTATCTATCTATCTATCTATCTAT
>JAEANM010021424.1:0-11857 GCA_017656035.1 Myanophis thanlyinensis
AAAATGACGGCTATTTATACCATTTACAAATGCGCGCCTAGCCAATCAGAGAGCAGGATTTTCCCGCTCTCTGACTATCCGCACCAGACATGGTGTCTGCTCCATACCTTATATGGTACAGAACAGTCCTGAACGTGTTTCATCTGGCCTTTCCAGAAAAAAATATTTTTATTTATTTATGCTTTGCATATCTGGACTGGCCATTTCCCTGAAAGAGGGACTCTGACACTCTTTCATCAGGCAGCCTCTACCAAAGAAATGAAATATTACTGAAAACCTAGAATTTTGAAGGCAAGAAGTCTCTTAGTATCACCCTGTGTCATCTATGCAAACTCTCACTGGTCTTGTGGTAAGCTGTATAACAGACACACAAGTGACTTATATTTTATATATCATTTATTATATCCTTGTATGAGTAGTGTCTGTATGTGTTTTATACACATGCAAACACTCCAAAAGTAATTTAAACACAAACCAGAAGCAATAAAAATAGAGGTTATGTAAGTCTAGTTTCCCCATTTAGAACGGAATGTTTTCTTTGATAATTAGATCAATTCTTAGGTATTAAATGAAGAGTGCATGTGCAACTGACATTTCATTCACTATGAACTTTTCAACTCACCTCTGGCATTAGCTAAAAACAACTGGAACAGGTTTGATCCATTTCCAAAGAATAGGTATGTGTAGCTAGATAAGCTTACTTGCCTGATGACATGACCAGACTAATGAGCATACCTAATGATGTAATTAGAGAATGTATGGCACACTTAGTGATTATAGGTAGTTAAGTAGCTAGACAACTGAAGGCATAAAAGAGAAGTCATTTACTAAGCTTTTTATTTTTCTGTCCTCCATTTTGTCAGAAGGTGATTAGAGCTTGATCAAGTAAATCAATCTGCAGACTAATTCTTCTGAATTGTATTCTATTCTGCTCACGAAAGAAAAATGCTAAAATCAACTCTTTCACTCTGGAACCAGAAGAGGAGCATTTCAATTCTAGTCACAAACTGGCTTAACAAAGATATTGAGCAAAATATCTCAGAAAGAAGGCTGTCTGTAGGTTTATTATCTTGATGCATCCCAAGATACTGCAAGCAAAGTTTAAAGACAATAGCCTCAGTGTTAGCCCTTGAGTGACTAATATTCTGTAGCATGTAATCAGGCCTCAGAGTTATTAAATATGCCATTTGTCTTTTAATTTGTCTAATTTGCCTTTCTAATAAAGCCAGTGAAATGATTGCTTATCAATACATTTGCAGCAATTGATTTCTATAAATTAATTATGCATTATATGAAGAAACAAAAACATTCTTATGTTGTACATCAAATGCGAATAAATTTTATAGCGTGACTGTATGACAGTTTCATAAAAATAAAAATTGCACTGTTTTTAATACCTTCCATACTGCATGCACTTTATGAGTATTTTCTCTATTCTTTTAAAGGATCATATGTATGATGTAATCATGTAGTTATTATTTTGGGCCACATAAATTCTATTAACAATTTTCTTTAAATATGTAATTTTTTTCAGTTATGTAAAAGAACATTTCTTAGAACACAGAGATATGTTTATTAATAGTAAATTACTTTAAATGGTAAAATAATACTTATCCTTATTTACAGGATAGTGTGCAAACTATTGAGTGAAATCTATGAGCATATCCATTGCTTGTACAAACTTTCGGACACTGTCTCTATGCTAGATATGTTGCAGTCATTTGCCCATGCTTGCACACTGTCTGACTATGGTAAGTAATTTTGTTTCTTAAAACAACTCCCACTGAAACTTATACCACTTTTTTTGAACCATATCTACAAAGTAATTAGTTACAGTATTCTTGTTTTTTTAGCAGCTGCCTTGCTTAGTGACAGTTCACAGTTTACAATGGTGATCAAGTTGTAAAGATTTCTTTTATACGCAATCCTCACATTTATGACCATCATAAGGCTATAAAGAAAAAAAACTGAAGTATGATCATAAGCAAAGTTGCAGTTTAACTTAGTGATCACTTTGCTTAACAATCAAGTTGCTGGTCTTAATTGTAGTTGCTAAACGAAGACTACTTGTAGTAACACCTAATATAATGCAAAGGAATACTTAAGTAATGTAAGAAAATTCAACATTAGTATTGAACATAATCCAACCACCTCATTGAACAACTGCATCAGCATGCAAATGTACATTCCTAAGATGTACTTGATAGTACTATCCTTTTATGACAGCCCATATCTCTAATTCTTTGGCACACAGATTAATATTTGGATAAAATACTATTCTTCTATTATAACAAAATTAAAGATAGAATACATAATATTTGAAAACCTTCTTGGAAGGATTAAGTGTTGATAAAGGTTGGGGTATGAATTTATTGCTCTCCAGCTATTCCACAATTCTGCCATTGAAAGTCTCTTGGAATATAGTATCTCAAAAAAAAATATATTTCTAAACAGCAATTTCCAATTACTTTCTTATATTGCATTTGTGCCATAGCTTCTGTACTCCAAAATAAATATGAAACTGGCAAATTATATAGGTTAGACTTATTGAATTAATTAATATTTAAATCGGAAGATATTGCATATATGTTAAGATACACAAGTTTCACTTTTGTTTAATTTAGGCTGCAGGCAGTGGAGCACCTAACATATTTGATATCCTGAACTGGATCATTTTTAACATCCCCTTCCTTTATTGCTGAGAACTAGTTTGGTGTACTAGCTAAGGTGTCAGACTAGAAACCAGGAGACTATAAATTCTAATCCTACCTTAGTTACAAAGCCTACTGGGCAATCTTGGACCAGTCTCTTTTCTCAGTCCTACGAAAAAGAAACTGGCAAGCCATTTCTGAAAAATGCTGCCAAGAAAACTACAGGGGACAGTTGCCAATTGTGACTTGAAAGCACTTTTCTCCCCTTCATCACTGCTGTGCTGCCACCCACTGCCAAACAGGAGATTGGCATGAAAGCAGTAACAGCTCTACACCCACTGCTACCCACTTTATATTTCAAAAAGCATTCCCTTTATTGTCTGTATCCATGGTGGAGCACACACACACATAGCCCTCCTTGGCATGCCACTAGCTAGAGGACTGTGCAGTTTTGTGAGAATATGCTTTAATGAAAAAAGTCACTTATTTACCTATATGTAGGACTGAATTACTCCTAAAATGTTACATGTTCTGCAAATCGTAATATTAAAAATTTAGGAGTAGTGCAAACTTACACATGGTGTGTGTGTGTGTGTGTGTATGTATGTATGTATGTATGTATGTTATATGGTATATAACATATACATTTCTGGATGGTTCATAAACCAGCTTATGTTACAATATACATGTCAATAACAAATGAATATTAAAATATTGTATTATCTTTCTTCCTTCTAGTACGTCCTGAGTTTACAGATACTTTAGCTATAAAGCAAGGATGGCATCCAGTTCTTGAAAAAGTACATTTTGAGAAACCTGTTCCCAATGATACCTATATCACAGAAGGAAGTAATTTTATAATAATTACAGGACCAAATATGAGTGGAAAATCAACTTACCTAAAACAGATAGCCCTTTCTCAAATTATGGCACAAATGGGTAAATAATAGCTTCTTTGAATACATATACAGTATATTTACATATATTAGTGAATTAGATATCTAAGTGTATACAAATCTGACATTTGTTTTGTTCCTATCTTTAATCTGCAGGTTCTTTTGTCCCAGCAGAATATTCTTCTTTTAGGATTGCTGAACAAATATTTACCAGAATAGGTATGGATGATGATATAGAAACAAATTCATCAACATTCATGAAAGAAATGAAAGAGGTATTCAATTAATTGAGTTAGAGATTGTTAGTTAATAAATGGCGTTGATTCATATTTAATTGATTCATAGGATATATATCCATAAACAGATGTTAGATACAGTTAATAAAAATACCATTTGTGTCTTGATGTCACCATATGAACAAGGCAAATGTCATGTCTGTGTCCTTTTGCTTCATATGATACAAAACAATGAATGAAGACAAATATATGCAATTTTGTTACAATTTAGAAAACAGTTTGGGAAGGAGTCTAGGTGTTCTTGAGCAGTTTTAGATTATAGAAGTTCATGAACGATTTCTTGGTACTTTTATCCATCAGTCATACTTTGATCTTTGACATATCATTGTTCTAGTCCACCCAAGCATACAGAGTCCCTTTTAATGCACTGAGGCTTGATTATATGTACTTTATTAGATTGAATATTTGATCATGTAATTCATTAAGCTTATTACCCATCATAATCACTGGAAGAGGTCATCTGCCTGCAAAGTATTACTTTTTTTTTTCAAGCAGGGTTTAAGGGTTCAGCTAAACCTTATTTGCATTCAATCTACATTTTGAATAGGTTTAATACTTACAGGATTGAATCCTAAATTTTCACTTCAGTCTTATTATTTGAACTAACTTGCTGGAAGTTGCTTCTTGTGTAAATGTGAGTGGAATATACGATTATCATGATTTCTAAATTGATGAAGTCTCTTTCTGAGGATGTATCATGAATTTAGAAATTTAGATCAAGCACAGACCCTGCTGAACCCCCCATTATTTATGCAAAAAATTAATCAAAGATGATTGCTGTACAAGCATTTCTTTTCAATTACTCAAGCATCTCAAAAGATTGGCATACTGCATAAAGTTATGCATGCATTTGCTTTTGTGAAATTGACACTATTGTGAATGCAGAGAACTTTTGAATTGGGCTGTTTGTGCTGATTAATGATTTGTTTTTAGGTGGCAGCTGGTAGACTGTTACTAAACTAAATTTCCAGTCTGGGGTTTTGAGCAGGAAATGAAAATATCTATTAGCAAGATTTATCCACACATGGAATATTAATAATGAAATTTGATGTCTCTTTCATTAGGTAACATACATCATACAAAATGCTAATGACAGATCACTTATCATAATTGATGAGCTTGGCAGAGGTACCAGTCCTGAGGAAGGCATTGGCATATGTTATGCAGTCTGTGAATATCTTCTAAATTTAAAAGTAATATTAATTTTAAAATCATTTTTCTTATACTTTCTGCTATTTTTCCCCGTTTCAATAATTTAGTTCAACTGTTGTTTTGTTTTGCAGGCATTCACACTCTTTGCTACTCATTTCCTGGAGTTATGTCAGATTGATAACTTATATCCCAATGTGGAAAACAATTATTTCGAAGTGCAGCATGTAAGAGGCAGTTGTGAAATTAGGGAGAAAATTGCTTATACTTACATTCTTTCTAAAGGATGCACAGAGGAAAAAAATTATGGTAATAGTCCTGATTCATTAAGGCTTATGACAACACACACAAGGAGGTTTCAGTATATGATTTGCATATGCGGTGGGGATCATCTAGCAACAGTTTGCACATGCAGTTTTAGCTATATTTGGAACAGTATGCTTTTATTTAAAAAAACAAGACTATTAGTATTTTATGATGTGTTCTTTATTAAGTCTAGTGACTTTTATTAGCCTCTCCATTTTGCAAGATGTTTTATTTCTCGTCACTAACCAATATTTTTCTCATTGTGGTATTTGAAATATTAGGAATAGATCAATTTATATTAGGGTTCCATAAGTTTTCATGGGCCAGGATCTAGTTCCATCATTCAGTTTTATGTTAACACATATACATACAAGAGTTAAATTTGTTATCAATAAGATTAGGAAAGAAATTAACTGCATAACATACAAGCTGTAATAATTATACTGTGCATGCTCTGTTCATTTTCTTGTCCCTTGGCCTCAGCAGAACAGGTGTTTCTCAAATCCATAACAGAATCTACAGTTTAAGTTGTGGAAAGGCTGCTGATCTGAAAATTGCTGTAATATTTGATGTATTTGACTCTGGATAGTTACTCTGTACAATTCAGAATATAATATCATAATTGTGATATGGGCAGCTGTATAAATTTGATAAATAAATGAATTGGGTTCTTGGTAGATTACAGTATTTAGAATGGAGAATGATACCTAGATTTGTTTTTAAAAATATAAAAGTCTGCTGTCACCATTGTGCTTTTGATTTTGTAAACATGATTAAAAATAGACTCATAAAAGTATGTCATGTTGTTTAGTCTTTTTGCCTTCCTGATTTAGTATCACATCTACAGTACTTGAACTCTCACTTCAGTTAAAAAAAGGTTTTTAAATTCTGATCTGCAAGCCTACTTTAAATCCTGTTTAAAAAGGAAATGTGCCAAGATAACACTGGCTGATGGTTAAGATTAATAATAGGAAAGAAAGAGTTTGAATTGGTTTTGATCTGGTGTTTAGAAAATCAGACATTTTTATTAAACAGCCTTATCTTTCACAGTAAAAAAAAAAAGGCTTCATTTTCTTTTTTACATTTAGGCTTGAAAGCAGCAGAAGTTTCCTCTCTTCCATTATCAATAATATTGGACGCCAAGAAGCTAGTAACTCTTATTGATAAACAAATGATGGTATGTATTATTAGCATATAACTTCAGAACATATAATACAGTTTTTTTTCATTTTATATGCTATTATTAACATGCTTACTTTTTATTGACTTGTTGAAAAAATATTTTGAAATGTCCTCTCCACATTTGTGTAGTGACACGTGAAGCAATATACAATATGTATAAAACCACAGAAGCCATGGAAAGATCAGTAAATCTGGCAATAAAAAAATCCATGTATATTTAGCCAAAGCGTTAAAGCCACAGATTTAAATCCTAATCTGCACTAAACTTTGTTTTGTTTAATCATGTTTCCTCAATGCACTAAGCATAATACAGTTTGCAGATGAAAGGTTGAATTCACTCAACTCAACAAATCATATTATATTACAATACAATAAAGGCAGAGAGTTGGAGGAATACTTGGTCCTCATCCAATCCAATTCAGTATTGCATTGGCAATTTTGGATGGCATGATAGCGTCTCTGACTGATGGCTTTATAGAATTCAACACTTTACAGGCAGTGCTAAAGATTCCTATTATTGGAAAGCTTTTTCTGATGTTTAACTGAAAACTGCTTTCTTGTAGCTTCAATCCTGTAGTTTTACTACTACCTTCAGGATCAACAGAAGATCAGCTTTGGTTTTTGCATTTGCATTTCAATCTTTCAGATTTTTAAGACTGCTCTCTTATTTTCCTTAACTATTCAGGCTAAATCTACCAAGCACTTAAAATCATTTCTCTTAGGATTTGTTTTCCAACTTCTTTTTACCACTCTGTCCATTCTTTTTCATGTTTTCCAGATTGTCGGTATCTATCTTGTAACAGAGTACAAAGCAGTTGATTGATGGATAAGAGAGCAGAAGAGATACCATTTTCTATGATCTGAATATTATGATCTGAGTATTTTGTTTATTTGTTAACATTTTAGCAGCTGCTGCATTTTCTCATGTATTGCTTCCAATTCATCAAAACTCTCACATTTTGTTTTTTTACATAACAAAATGCAAGAGCTTACGTTCAAGTCTCAAATTTTATTTTTATTTTGTTTTTTTTATTTTGTTGGTTTTATTTAGATCAACGTTCTAGGATCCCAAGATCATTTTGAATACTTTTATTTTATCTGAAGTTCTGACTCTTAGCTCTTTTAGATCATTTATAAAAATGTTGTCAAGCATAGTCTTACAATCTTCCATTTAGATATCTGCTCAGGCTGGCAACATCCATTAACAAGCAGATAAATCTAAATATTCTCTAATCATAGACTAATCCTTCATCATTACCTTTTCTTGTCTGATTAAAGCTCAAATGATTAGCTTACAATCAGTGCTGCCATTGATACTGGATTAAATACTGTCCTTATATCTCACGAAAATGACATAAATAATGCAGCATAGACCTTAAAATCTACATTTATCTGTTTACTCAGGAAGCTACCATGCAGATGACTACATCACATAATGGCAAAAATCTTCCAGCACAATCTTCTAGCAGAAAAGTTATTTTGATAACATGCTACTTTATTTCTTTTTGTTAACAAATTATCCCTATCAGACAGAGCAGTCTAATATTTCAAGCTTCTTTATTAACCAATCATCCACAACTCATGTAATAACTTTAAAGAAACTTTTCTATGAGAATTCAAGGGTTTCTTACTGTAGATGTGGCAAGTAATCACCCTTCATTATTTTGACAGAATGTGTTTATTTTTCAGTGAAAACAGCTCAGTAAAATATGTGGGAATCATGATATACTTATAGATCAAACTATATTATATAGCAAAAATTGGAGGATTCCCAATTCATTATTCCAGCACTATTGCAGTGTCTGTATTTTCAGGAGAGAAAGCAAGCTGGCTATTCCTTCCTCCATATTCTAGTTATTGTCTGCAAATGCTTCTCCCATGAAAGTTTCCCAGTATAGTACAGGAGCTGGAGATACTTGTAAGGAATAACAGAAGTTCAAGTTCAGGTTTACTTTATTGATTAGCCCTTGAGCCATATCAAAGAATAATTAAAAAATGGATGCATAAGTCAACCAGTTTTCCAACTATCCATTACCATTCCTGGTGGCAATTCTATTCAGCTATCGTTTTGAAGGACAATATTGGCATCTTCTTTTTCTTATATAGACTACATTCATCACATTCTCCAGGACTGGAGTATTACCATTAATACTCCATACAGGTAATCCTTGGATTACAACCATTTTGTTTAGTGACTGTCCAAAGTTACAATGTCACCCAAAACAATAACTTCTGAAGGTTTTCACATTTATGACACTTGCAGCATCCCCGTGGCCAGGTCATCAAAATCTGGAAGCTTGGCAACTGGTTCATGAGTATGATAGTTGTATCTTCCTGGGGGTCATGTGATCACCTTTTTGCAACCTTCTGATAAGCAAAGTCAATGGGGAAGCCAGATGCAATTAACAACCATGTTTCTAATTTAATATTGCAGCTATTCACTGAACAACTGTGGCAAGAAAAGTCATGAAATGGGGCAAAACTACTTAATAGCTGTCTTTCTTAGCAACAAAATGCTTAATTGTGGTTATAAGACAAGAAATACCTATATTCAGAAAGGGGATAAGGGTGCTACAATCAATTAACATCTTATATGTTTGCTGAGTGCTGTTAGTAAACAGGTATAGGATTTGACTACAAACAGAAACAATTTGGTGCAATGAGCAGCAGGGTTTTCATCCCACCTGCTTCCTTTCAGATTGTGTCAAATCAAGTCAACTAGGTTTTATTGTCATTTCAACAATATACAGTACAGTACACAGTGAAAAGGAACAACGTTTCCCCAGGACCAAGGTGCTACATCAGACAAGATAGATAAAAAAGAAAAAGAGCAGGACACAGAACTCTAAATCTAAGAACTTAGAGAAAGAAAAAAAAACTAAATACACAAGTATTTATGGCTCATACTAGTAGGAACAAGTATGTCTTGCTCCTACAAACTCTTACTTAAGTTTAGCAGAAAAAATAGGTCTGTACTATATGTAGCTTTGCCTTCTCATCTTCTACAGACATTTAAGTGATTAACATGAGACTACATTAATCAGCTTGGGTAAGTGTGAGTATCCTAAACATTCAGATTTTAATATGCGCGTGTCCTTTTAAATAAACAGCAGCAGCAAAGAACAGATCCTGATATATTAAAGGAGAAGGCTATGTACCACTTAGCAAATAGATTGATTCAGACTGCTCGCAACTCTCAATTGGATCCAGACAGTTTGCGAATATACTTGAAAGGTTTGAAGAAAAAGTATGAAACTGATTGCATTGCCTCTGATCAAGTAGCTGCAGATGTTAGTTGACCGTAAATCATGTACACTCCATTCTGCAGAATTAACTAATGCAAATTACGGTTAAAATTAAAATTAAATCTATATGACCATTATTTTTTATAAGCCGGTATGTAACTGGAGTATTTTTTCTAATGTATAGTTGTTATATTTTAATTGTACAGTAAATACATTCCTAATTAAATGGGAAATATTAACAAGAACATATAATGAAATTATTACTTTAAATAACACCACAAAAATTAAGATTAACTGAAAGCTTTTATTTACAAAAGATCTTATCAAAAAATTTTTAAAAAATATATTGAGCCGTTAATATAACTTATAAAAATGTAATATTACACAAACAAAAGAACAGTTCTTTGTCCAAATGTAGCTGAGAGAGAAAGAGAACAAAACAACAATTTGCTAATCACTTTATTTGAGATATCTGTTCATTTTAGGCTATCTAGATGTGTTCACAATGAATATTTCTGTTGTTTTCTTGTATTAATGATGATTATAGTTTATGTTAAAAGAAAAGAAAAATGTAAACAAATCTGAACATTTATATAATGTTCATATTATATAGTTTTATTAAAGTTTGATTATGATCATACCATGAGCTTCATTATTCTATATAAATCATCTTTTTTACATCTTTGCTTCAAATTTTGTAGAACCATTTATTTGTTTCAATAGAAGAGAATATTTGTAATTTTGGATTGATGATGTTATCTAATTTGGTAATGAAATATCTGTAAGAAAACCACTAACCTCAGAACAACAAGGACCCAAGATTTATTTGATTGATAGATTTCTTTACCTACCCATCTCAACAAGTAAGTCTTCAACAAATATCGTAAAAACAATTTAAAACATTAAACAAAATAAAACATATATACTGAGTAAAACTACTAATGTTTTAACGCAGACAAGAAACAGGACCCTTAACATACTGGGACCTTAGATATTTCTTATAATGATCAGGAGAATATAAAGCAGCTGTTAGAAATTTAAAAGCAATATTTACATATTTTGTTATAAAATGTATTTTGTGGATACATAAAGGGTGATCTTCTAGGAAGTAGAAATACATTTTGTTATGCTTTGACCTTGTGGCCAGATTAAAATAAGCTCTTTTCATATTGAAGTATCATAATAGCAGTATTTCTTCGAAGTACATTTATGGCAAATTAAATGCATGCAAAGAAAATAGTGCAGCCTCAACTGTTTTTAAATGTGAATATGAAGCACACACCAGTAATACAAGAAAAATTGGAAGTGTTAAAATTTAGCTCTTTCTTTTACAACAAAAAATGTATGATTGTAGAATATGTTTGCTGCTGGGGACAGGTATTAAACATCACTAATTGTCTGTATATAGGAAGAATTATAATACTTCAAGATTGAAACCCTTTTTATTTGATGACGCACAGAAGTTGGAAAACTGCCATAAAGCAGGAAACATGAAAGGTTAATACAGCGCCAAGAGGACATGCAGGGCAGTGTGTCATCTGTTTTGTGAGTGAGCCCGATGTCACTGTTAGTATAACTTGTTAATACAAATCAAGAAAATATACCATCATTTATAGCTTAGATTGGAACAGTCCAACAGTCAGAAGCAACTAAATATGAGACCAAATATGCAATGATTAAGAAAAGAATTAATTTTTACATTATCATGATCAGAATATAGTTTTCAAAATGAGATCGTCAAGTCATATTTTGCAGGAGCAATGTCTGCTTCCTAAATTCAAGGCATATATAAATGTTTCCAGATGAACTCTCACCTTGCCTAAACCAGAAGGAAATTTCTGTAACTTTAGAAAAGTGTGTATATTGTGTGCCTCGAGACCAGATTCTGGGGCCTTGGTACACAATCAGAGCAGTCCTCTTCAGAACATATTTTCTTACCATCTCAAACTTTGACAAGACTAATTATTTCTAATTATTACAAACAAACCCACTTCCGTCTAAGCCCTATAAATGTAGTTTGTATTTGGCAGAAAAAAAAGATTCCAATTGATGGAATTTGTTGTATACTGCGCATGCGCGAGAAGCCTGCTGAACGCCGATTGGTTCCTGGAGCGGCGCTTCCCATTGGCTGG
>JAEANM010021425.1:0-11857 GCA_017656035.1 Myanophis thanlyinensis
TATTTAGGTTGCCTTGCCCAGGGATTCTGGGATTTGAAGTCCACAGGTGCTAAAAGAGCCACAATTGCCCACCCCTGCTCTAGACAGATATCAAAGTCACTTGGATCTGCTTCAAGTTGGTTCTGTCTATCCTTGCAAGTTGACTGAGACAGTATCAATTATGTGAGAAATGTTTGACTCTACAACTCCTAGGAAGTGGCCAGGACCCCGGGGTCATATTGCCCAATACTTTTATCTGTTCTTTTAACATCGACACAAAACCTTTGGGAAAGGTCATTCCCTCAACAGTGTCAAGTATTCTCAATATACCAATTATATCCAGTTGCAAATTTCAATCCCAGATTGTGTAAGCAATGCTTTCAACATCCTAACTCAGTGCTTGGAAGCTCGGGACGGGGGAGGAACAGGTTTAAATTAAGTCATGACAAGACCAAATGGTTGTGTATTCCTTTTTCTTCTAGTACCCTGGAATTTCTGTCTTTAGGTTCTGGATAGAGTGGGACTTCTCCAGACATATTGGCAGGTAACCTGGTGATCTTTCACAAAGCAGGTGACTCTTATGGCCAGGAAGTCTCTTACCTAAATTCATGTGATTATACTAACTAGTTTTATGTATCTTGAGATTAGATAGGGTAGGAACAAGTGGGAAAGGCTACATTATTGCTGGTAGTACTAAAGAAGCTTATGTTTGTCTCATTAGGCTGAGGACAGGACAAAGTCAACATCATAGTAGAAAGCAGGACATGGCAGAAAGAAGAGGCTGCTGAAGCAGGTTTGCATCATGTCTGGTGCCAGGGGAAGGACTCTTGAGCATTCGTCTCAGTCTGTTTCCAAGAACAGTGAATTTCCCAAAATGGGTACTCTCCCATTTATTACTAGTATACATTTCTCAGACACTAATTCTCCATTTAAGACTTACAAATATACTTCTGGAATGAATACAGGTTTTCAAAAATTATCCTATTATTAAGTCCATCCCACATGGTTGTTCAAAAAGCCTATCGTTCTAATGCTGATAGAGTTCAGCAGATGATAGAACTGGATCTACTTTTGGTTTACTAAATAACTCAGCAAGGATGTCAACAGTTAATAGCAAAAACAACAATACAATTCTTTTGTTAATCAGGAATGGATTTTTCTATGGACAAAATGTCAACTCTATTCAATTCTGACCTTCAAAATGGGCTTGGAATTCTTTATATAAGCTCCAAGTTGGATGACCTTTAGAGTCCAGTATAAAATGAAGGTAATCCTTCAAACCTACAGTTCCTGTATACCTTTATAAACTATACAGTACTTCAGCATTGAGAGGTATCTTCCATATACATAACATGTTTTAATAACAGCATATCAGTTATTTTCAAGCTGATAAATTTCTAAGAAATTTCAGAATTTCCCAGAAAATAGTCTGAAAATCCATAGACTTGAGGACAGATGTGATGAGATATGCTCTACTGCCTCCCCGCAGGTGATCAACTTTATTTATTTATTTATTAAATTTTTAAACTGCCTCTCTCCCGAGAGGGGACTCGGGGTGGTGTACAAACATCTAAAAAACAAAGTATAAAATTTAAAAAAATTAAAAAACCAATTAAAACCCCAAAATTAATACTAGGCCAGACCGGCCTGTTGAAACAGATGGGTCTTTAATGCACGCCAGAAGGTCCGCAAGGGACCATTGCCATACAATAAATCTACTTTAAAATACCATTTTTTTTTCTTCAGATTTTGAAGGCAGAGCCTGAAAGAGCTCTGACCAAAGATCTTGCCTACTTCTTGGCTGATTAGATGTACTTGAAGTAGTCCCTGTCGGAAGAAGGAGAAAGCAGATGTGTTGATAAAAAGAAATCAATCTTATCTTTGGATAACCAATCCATTGGCTTTACTCCTAAAGATAATTACATAACAATGTGATGGCGGCGCCAGCACATTTGTCAAGGTGGCCCTTGAACCCCAATCTTTGCCCTATTCAGCCTCACCCAGATCACAAGTGCTTTACTCATCTGTTCTCCAAGGTTACTTTAGAGAGAGAGAAATCAGCAACTGCTTGACTTCACCTTGATGTAAAAAATAACAGCTAGGGGAAAAAAGAGCTCCTTGCTTTTGTGTCTTTGGCTACACAACGCCAAACTTCCTGCTTTTCAGAAAAAAACAATTCAAGCAGGTTTTTAAAATGCTCAAAATCAACCAACATTGCTTATTTCTAAAATACCCAAATAACATCTAAAAAATCCCTTATTTTATAAAATTACTTTTTACTCATTGGTTTTCTTTGGGATTTTTCATCTCTGAACCATTGCAGAGTTTCTACAGTTAGTAGTCCTAATATTTCTAAAGTAATGATCAAAAAGTGTTTTTTTATTTTTTCTTCCTTTCAGGACCCCTTCCTGAAAATTATAGAGGACTCCAAAATAACTTTATATGGATATTTATCGTTTACCCTCTCAAAAATTAATATTGACACATTCACTGCTGTTACTGCTTCTCGTGATTATTTGATATACTATTAATATTGTATTATTTTTCAACAAAGGTTGCTAAATAATTTTGATTTTTAAGGAGCCCTGGGATGGTCTTGGGGATACACCCCCACCATGGATCCTAGAAGCACATCTTAAGAAGCACTGCTCTAAAGCACCATAAAGCAGATTACTTTGTTTATATATTCATTTAGAGGGGTGTTTGCAGTGCAAAGATGTACAATAACAAACCTTTCACCTACATATCTATTTTAGTAGGATAGCTGTTTTAGGTCTATTGCAAAAAGAACAAAGCCAAGGTTCTTGTTACATTGCTCCTGGATTTGAACAACTGGCTGGTCATGTGCATCCTTTTTGACCATTGAAAGTGTTCAAGTTCTGGTCATGTGGCAAAACATAACTACATACAGTTCTTCAAAACATGCAGTAAAAAATTGTGAGAAAAGGTACTGGTTTACCCCCTTGGTTTATAACACAAACTGGCTTAATTAGATAACTCTGTGCTAGATAATTTCTTGCTATTTCAAATACAGGTAGTCCTTGACTTACAATAGTTCCTGTAGTGACCGTTCAAAGTTACAACAGCACTGAAAAAAGTGACGTATGACTATTTTTCACACTTATGATTGTTCCCCGTGATCAGCTAATGAAAATTCAGATGCTTGGCAACTGACTCATATTTATGATGGTTGCAGTGACCCGGGTCACACGATCCCCTTTTGCAATCTTCTAACAAGCAAAGTCAATGGGGAAACCAGATTCACGTAACAATCATGTTACTAACTTAACCATTGCAATGATTCACTTAACTTGAAAAGGTCTTAAAATGGGGCAAAGCTCACTTAACAAATGTCTTAGAAACAAAATGTTTGGGCTCAACTGTGGTCATAATCTGTCTTTCACTCTATGATACCAGGAAAACAAAACACAAACATAAGAAATGCATCACAGTGTAATAAAAATGTAAAGCACTGTCCAGTTTTTTTGTTCTTCACTGCTTTGTGCTAGTCATGCTTAGTTAACTCCAAAACAAATATTTTTGTGCTTTTGAACAAAAAATAAACAAACAGCAGTTGGATGCATAAAAGCAAGATTTTGTTCTATTGAGAAGTCATTTGCTATTTACTTTAGATTTCAAAACACCACTTGTAACTTATAGTTTGCACACAATAGGCATTTTCTAGCTATTAATATTCATGCATATATCCTAAGTGCATAAATATGTCTCGGATATCACTTGTGAATACAACAACTTTAAACTAAGGTGGACATCCTCACTTTTGTTTATAGAAAACTATAAACATTATATGGATGTACATTAAGTAAGAAATAGAAAAGCAGGGTGAGTTCATATGCACCAGAAGATCCAGTTATGTAATGTTTCTTTCTCATCCAGGCACGTGTAACGCAATGCTTCTGTACATGTGTGTGTATGTGCGTGCGCGCCACATTAACGCCTCAACCTGTTGGCAAACCCTGATTTGTCTTTTATTGGAAGAGATCTGTTCTTTCTATTTTTAAGTGACTAAGAGGTGTTTCGCTGCCATGGGAATGTGAGGAGAACAATGTGAACGGCTCAGCAGATGGATAGGGTAATACAGTGGGTGAAAATGAAAGGAACAGAACAATACTGCGGGTGTGAATCTTCTAGCACATGTACGTACAAAGCCAAATTCCTCAGAGTGCCTGGCTGTGTTTCAGGATGGTTAGATGGACATGTGGCTATTCTGTTGAGGTGCGCAGAAAAATTTAATGACAAATATAAAAGAGAGGTGAGACGAAAGAGGGATCCCTTCTTGTCTTGGTTTGAAAGATGATATTTCGTACTCCAGTTCTAACACATAATAGAAGCATGAGGGGCCATTTCCAGCTGTTTTAATTTCAGCATTCAACAAATATGATTCCTGCTTCCCCCCGCTTTTAATAGAAAGACTTTTATTGAAGATGCTACCAATTTCCTGCTATTGTTGTTTAAAAGGTCTTGTATTGACTGATCAATTTGTGGTTGGTCTGTGGGTTTTATACTTTCTGCCTCTTGTGGCGGAATGCTCAGGGATGCTTCAGCCTGGGTGACAAAGCAGCAGCACAGCATTTAAAAACATTTAATTTTGCTGTACTGATTTTGTGCCATCAAACTGGTGGTCTGCAGGCCAGATGTGTCATGAGCAGGCCACGCCCACCCCAGGTCTGTGAAGGGAAAAAACATCACGGTATGTCACATGATGGCAACATGATGTGGCAAGTCTGACACCCGTGACCTAGACAAACCTTTTCCATGAACTGTCCCCGTGGGCCTTCAGGTCTTCTCCAATGGTGCATCCAGCACTGTTATAATCAAGTTCCTCAACTTTCTGGCTGGTTCTCACCTTTGTTTCCCTTTTCACCTTTCCCACTGTTATTGATTTTCAAGAGAGCTAGGTTTCAATGATTTGAGCCTGGACATCTGAGAACTCTAAATTGATTTGTTCCCTGTGTTTGTTTCCCTATACAACTTCTCAAAAGTCCAACGCTAAAATTCGAATATGTCAATACACTTTCTATCCTTTTTCTAACTCCAGCTTTTGCTTTCATAAAGTCACTGAAATAAACACTGCCAGCATGATTCAGATTCTGATCCAGTAACATCAGATGGGGATTTTTTTTTAATATTCTTTGATTTTTTTGAATTATCCAGCATTTCTCTCTCTTGTTCTTTGGCCTTTTCTAAAGCCTGCTTGAACATATGGTATCTCCTTTCTCCTTTCCCTTCCAAGATCCAGGAAGGATAAAAAATGATACATCACTATACCCAGAAAAACGGGTGGGGGGAGGCAAGAACTTAAAATCATTGTATTCTGGAAGGGTTGAGTTGGAGCTAATTCCTCATCATCCTCACCAGCAGCACCATTTCTAGGCACCTAATCAGTTCAACTGCTATCTGACTGGCTAGGGCTGGAGGTTTACATCAATCATCAGCACATTCAGTATACAGGAAGTCTTTGACTTAATTAGAATTGGGACCAGAATTTCAGTTGCTAAACAAGGTTAAATTAAGTCATGGCATCTTTTTTGCCACAATTATTAAGCGAGTCACTGCACTGGTTAAGTGAATCAGTCGTTAAGTGAATTGGCTTATAATCCCAACTGCTTTTGGGAAGCCACCTGAGATCACAAAATGGCAAGCCCATGAACCTGCATTCACCATTCTGAGCTATATTGATGCTAGGAAAGCAATTTTTTCCACACATTCTTTCTTTCTCTTCACCATCAATTTCTATTTTGATGTTCTCCTTCCTTGGCCATGGTTTTTTTTTTACATTCAAGAAGAAACCAAAAGTCTGTCTTCTTTGATTTTTCTTGATCAGATGTTCCAGGCCGCCTTTGATTTCTAAGAGGAGAGTTGAATCATCAGCATATTGAAGATTGTTGATGTTTCTTCCACCAAGCTTTCCGCCCATTTTTCATTCTTCAACTTCTAGCCTCCTCAGGATCATTTCGGCATACAGGTTGAGTAAGAAAGGGGAGAGTCCCTAGGGAGAGGGGGCGGTATATAAATTTAATAAATAAATAAATAAACCTCAGCATACTTTTTCTATAGAAAGGCCAACCAGAAGCATCTTCCCTGGGAATATTTCCTCATGATTAAGAAGCTTTTGGGTAAGCAGACAAACATCTCAAACCGAAAAAGAAAACCAGTTGCCATGACTCAACTTCCACATTTCCTCATGAAGCATTTTCTCTGGAAGCCAACGCCAAGAGCCAGTTTAGTGTAATCCCTGGTTTTGACGACTCAGAAGGGAAAGAGTTTAAAAAAAAAAACAGAAAGAAAATCTCTCGGGGAGTCCCTTGTTTGACATTTTTCCCACAGCACAGGAAGCCCGCAGCCATTACATTACATCGCCTCAGGTTCGCCTTCAACTGACGAGCTTCTGCCCTCGCGCCAAAAAAAAAAAAAAAGCCACTTTTCCCGCCTCTTTCCAACAGCTCGCGCCCACGCTCGCCGTGCGCATGCGCCAACCTTTCCTGCGGCGGTTGGGGGGGTCAGCTTTGCTTTCACAGGTGGGAGGTGGGGGGGGGAAACAAAACAAAAACACCGAGGTCTACTTCTCGCGAGACTTGCCTCCTTCCTCCTCCACCCCTCCCACAACTCTCCCCGCTAGGTCCGCACGCGTCTCTCTCTCTCTCTCTCTCTCCGTCCCTCCCTCCGTCTCTCAATCTGCAATTTTGAACTGGTCATTTTGAACAAGTGGTCGCAAATCGAGGACTCTCTTTCTCTGCGTTATCAGAAACTGAGCTCATTCCCACCTGCCCGCAAGACCCTCTCTTCCTTCCCGATTCGTGTGAGGGGTTTTTTGGGGGGGGAGGGGGGAAGACAGCGACCCCCCATCTCCTGTTTATCAGCCGAAATTAGATGTCCTCTTTACGGGAGATCCAGCAAACATCTCGGGAACGCTCTGTTCTGCTTGTCAACAACGCAGGCGGTTGATGTTCTCTAGCCGCTAAGATGGGACATCAATTATTTACCGAAGGAAGGCAGCTAAATCTTAAATATTTCAGCCTGAGAATCGGTGCGGGAAGAGGAACGGCTGAATTCATTGGTCCGATCTGTCTTGTCTCTGTTGTTCGGCTGATCTGCTCCACCAGGTGTTGGTTGGATGATGTTGAGATGTGATCATCTCCACGGTCTACATGGCCTACATACCGCACACGGAGAACGATTGAGGGAGCTAGCGATGTCTGGTGTAACGAAGAGAAGGGCACGATAGCTTCTTCCAATATTTGAGGGGCTGCCATAGAGAAGGTCAGCTTATTCTCCAAAGGCAGGAGAAGAAGCAACGGATGGAAACTCACCAAGGAGAGAAGCAACCTAGAACCTCCTAACAGGGAGGACAATTAACCAGTGGAACAGCTTGCCACCAGAAGTTGTGGGCGCTCCATCACTGGAGGTTTTTAAGAAGAGACTGGACATCCGTTTGTCTGAATTGGTCTAGGGTCTCCTGATTGAGCAGGGGGTTGGACTAGAAGACCTCCAAGGACCCTACCAACTCTGCTACTCTCTAATCCCAGATCAGTTTAACCAGTGGAGCAAGCAGCCTGCTTCCTGGAGTTGTGAATGCTCCATCATTGCAAGTCTTCAAGAGTGGATCGGACAGCCAATTTGTCTGGAATTGTACAGGCTCTCCTGCCTTCCGCTAGGGGATGGACTAGAAGACCTCCGAGGTCGCTTTCCAGCCCCATTGGAAGGTCTTCAGACGAAGGAGAAGAATGTGGATGGAGAGAAATAGAGGGAGAGAAAGAGAACAAGCAGGAAAGGGGGCAAAAGGTAGGGGGAAGGATTGATGGAAGGAAGATAGGAAGATGAGAATGGGAAAGGAAGGGAGGGAGGGAGGGAAGGAAGGAAGGAAGGAAGATGAGAATGGGAAAAGAAAGGAAGGAAGATAGGAAGATGAGAATGGGAAAAGCAGAAGGAAGGAGGAAGGAAGAAAGGAAAATGAAAATGGGAAAAGAAGGAAGGAAACAAGAGGGAGGAAGGAACGAAGATGAGAATGAGAAAAGCGGAAGGCAGGAAGATGAGAATGGAAAAAGAAAAGGAAGGAAGGAAGGAAGGAAGGAAGGAAAGCAATCGGGAAGTGCCAAGGCCTTGAATCTCAGCCTTCTGACTCAATCTTCATGTCTGAATGGCTTTCAGCGTTTCCTGGAAACAACCTTTTCTGCATTAGCCTGGCAACCACGGAAGGAGAATCTTCAGGTGTGGGATTGATTCCCTCTTCTTTTTGCAACCGAGAGGATTATTTCTCTTGGGCCAAAAGACAAAAAGAAAAAAGGACCCCAGCCTCCTTCCAAGCTTCAGAATCAGGGGGGCGAAATGCCCCCCTCCCCTACGAATAGAAGCAAAGACCTCAGAGGAATCCCTTAATCCCTTTAGGTCATGCATTTCACATTTCTCTGCCAAGGAATATTCTCATTTTCTTTCCAAAATCCTCTTCGGGCAAGATCTCATGCCCTGCCTGATGACCCATCACTCTTCCTCTTTTTCTCTTCCTTCTCCCCTCTCTTTCTTTCTTCCCTTCCTTCTGCAACTGGAAAATGTATTTCTCTCCCCTGTTTGGCTACGAGGGAGACGCGGCCCTCCAAAGTCCCATCCGTCTGTCTGTCTCGTCGCTGAAAAACCCGATTTGTTTCCCGCCCATCAATATTTGATCCGGACATATTTCTTCCTAAACTGGCATGCGGGACTATTAAAAAAAAAAAAGGAGGCTCCTGTAATGGAAAATCTCTTCCCGCCGGGGAAGAAAAAAGGGGGGGTGCATTGAGCCAGCAACCCACCCACCCCGAAAGACGAGTTTTAAAATGTCAGGTATCCCCTCCAGGCTGTGGGAAGGAAAGACAGATGTAGGAGTAAAGGTAACCTACTTCCAATTTCCCACAGAAATTAATCCGAGGCGGTGAAAGGCTTCCTCGGTGGCCAGAAATCTGATTTAATGCTTCTAGGGCCCTCTTTTTTTTTCTTTTTTCTTTTTTTTTGGTTTTAACTGCGATCAACTCCCACAAGCTCTTAGGTGGTGCGAAGAATTAATTTTCTTTCTTTTCTGCTTCTTGCCTCGAAATCAGATTCTTTTCTGGGCTCTTTCATCTCCTCCTCCTCCTCCTCTTTTTCAATTCCTCCTCCTCCTCTTTCCTCTTCTCCTTCTTTTCCTATTTCTCAATCCCTCCTCCTTCTTCTCTTCCACCACCTCCTCCTTCCTCTTCTCCTATTTCTCAATTCCTCTTCCTCCTCCTCTTTTTCAATTCCTCCTCCTTCTTCTCTTTCCTCTTCTCTTTTTCCTATTTCTCAATTCCTCCTCTTCTTCCACCTCCTCCTTCTTCCTCTTCTCCTTCTATTTCTCAATTCCTCCTCCTCCTCTTTTTCAATTCCTCCTCCTCTTTCCTCTTCTTCTTTTCCTATT
Organism: Myanophis thanlyinensis; assembly: GCA_017656035.1. NCBI lineage: Eukaryota > Metazoa > Chordata > Lepidosauria > Squamata > Homalopsidae > Myanophis > Myanophis thanlyinensis. Next base: position 9,407 of record JAEANM010021425.1, read on the forward strand.
TCTCAATCCCTCCTCCTTCTCTTCCACCTCCTCCCTCTTCTTCTACTATTCCTCTTCCATTTCCTCCTCCTCCTCCTCCTCCCCCTCCTCCTCTTTCCTCTTTTTCCTATTTCTCAATCCCTCCTCCTCTTCCACCTCCTCCTCCTTCCTCTTCTCCTTCTATTTCTCAATTCCTCTTCCATCTCCTCCTCCTTCTTCTCTTCCACCTCCTCCTCTTTCCTCTTCTCCTTCTTTTCCTATTTCTCAATCCCTCCTTCTCTTCCACCTCCTCCTTCTCTTTCCTCTTCTCCTTTTCCTATTTCTCAATCCCTCCTTCCACCTCCTCCTCCCTCTTCTCCTTCTATTTCTCAATTCCTCTTCCATCTCCTTCTCCTTCTCTTCCACCTCCTCCTCTTTCCTCTTCTTCTTTTCCTATTTCTCAATCCCTCCTCCTTCTTCTCTTCCACCACCTCCTCCTTCCTCTTCTCCTTCTATTTCTCAATTCCTCTTCCATCTCCTCCTTCTCCTTCTCTTCCACCTCCTCCTTCTCTTTCCTCTTCTCCTTCTTTTCCTATTTCTTAATCTCTCCTCCTCCTCCTCTGGGGGAGATTTCAGCAGGCTTGCCTCCCTCCCTCCCTCCCTCCCTCCTTCCCAGCCCAGCCTCTCACCTGAGCCTCTCTGACAGCAGCATCTAGAGCAGAAGCCTCACGCAACATTAAACATCATGTTCTTTCAAGGGTGGGCAGGATCTTTTTCCCTCTGAGCCGTGCCGATAATAGACTTGACTTTTTCGGGCCCTACACCTACTAAAAGGCATAAAAGAAAGGTTACCCAGGCAAAGTGGAAAGCGGAGACTTTAATTAATCCCAGAGTGCTCTCTTCTCGGCTGGGGAAGCCAGAAGCCGGGCCAAGATCTCTGTTTACTGAACCGGCTTCACATTCTTCCAAACTGGCTTTGTAAAATAATAATAATAATAATTGTAATTTATTTTTCTTCTCCTCCTCCTCTTCCTTGGAGACGTTGCCATCCTAATATTCAGGTTGGTGCCTCCCGTTAAAAGTCAAATCCATGCAGAGAGAACCAAGACGAATAGAGAACTCAACCAGGCTGCCCACCATCGCCTAGTAGTTCTCAACTTACAGCAGTTTCATTTAACGACCGTTCGGAGTTTACAACGGCTCTGGGGAAAAAAGGTACTTAGGATCACTTGTCACCCTTAACGGCCGTCGTAAACTCTCTGTGGTCACAGGATTGAAATTCAGACGCTGGGCCACTGTTTATGACGGTAACTTGCACTGTCCTGGGAATCAGGTGGTCCCTGTTTTGCGACCGTCTTACAAGCAAGAGAAAGAGAAGAGCAGGCGAAGGAGATCTCGGAGAAGAAGGAGATTCGTAAGATCTTGGAGAAGGAAAAGGGCAGCCTTCGGTTTCGCTGCGCCCATGTTGTGCATTGACAATAAAGGATTGAAATTAAATAGTTTTTGGAGAAAGAGAAGGACATTTTTGGGATCTTGGAAAGGAAGAAGAAATCCTTCGGGTTTTGGAGAAAGAGAAGGACATTTTTGGGTCTCTTGATGAAAGAGAAGGACATTTTTTGATATTTTGGACAAGGAAGAGCTAATCCTTCCATTTTTGGAGAAAGAGGACGTTTTTGGGGGATCTTGACGAAGGAGAAGGACATTATTTGAGATTTTGGAGAAGAGCAGAAAATCAGGCCGTGAAGGACAACCTTGAGATCTCAGAGAAGGAGAAGAGATCTGTGGGATCCTGGAGGAGAGCCAGAGCTCTGAGGTGGCAAATGGATCTTTCAGGAAGAAGCGAGCCACAAACGGCTCCCAAAAATGTTTGTCAGGGGAGCCTCCCCCCCCCGCCCTCCTTGTGGAGGCAATGCAATTATGCTCCTCATTTTCATAAGAATTGGAATTTGCATTATTCATGCTCTGCCCATCTGCATGTACTGTAGAGCGTGAGCCTCCAGCCCTCCCAGTCCTCTCCCCCTGGCTCCAGCCCAGGTAAGAAGATGGGCATCACCCAGAAGTGACCAAAGGCTGCCCCGTTTAACCAAGACAGCATCATTCTAGTCCCTTTGGAGGAAGAACTTGTGATCTGCTGGTTGGAAGACCTTGGAGGAGTGTGTGTCTGTTTTGGGGATCTCTTTGGGGATATATCTCTCCTCCCCCCACCTCACATGACTGGGGGATGCTGCAACAGTCATAAGTGTGAAAAACGGTCATAAATCGCTTAAGAACCAATTAGAGTCACCTTGTGGTGGAGATGGCCGTGGTAAAAATTTAATAAAATTAATATGCGCTGTGCATAAATTCATAAATGCTATGCATTTGCATAAAATGTTTAAATTCACAATGAATTGTCAGCATTTACATTTTATAATTGATATAAAAATATGCACTATGCATAAATTCATAAGTGATATGCAATCACAACGAATAGTCAGCATTTACATTTTATAT
>JAEANM010021426.1:0-11856 GCA_017656035.1 Myanophis thanlyinensis
GCTAGGCCAGACCGGCCTGTTGGAACAAATGGGTCTTTAATGCGCGCCGGAAGGTCCGCAGGTCTGTGATGGTCCGGCTCTCCGGGGGCAATTCGTTCCACAGAGAAGGCTCGAAACCTCGGGGCTGCCAGACTACAACGTCCAGGCAATGGAACCCCAAGGAGGCCCACCTGTGGGAACGCACTGGCCGGCGGGAGGCTGATGGTGGCAACAGGCGGTCCCATAGATACCTGGGTCCCAAGCCATGGAGCGCCTTGAAGGTAAGAACCAACACCTTGAATCGCACCCGGGAGGCCACAGGGAGCCAGTATAGGGCCACAGGGAGCCAGTATAGGGCCACAGGGAGCCAGCTCGCGCAAGAGAGGTGTAATATGGGAGCTCCGACGGGCCCCCAAAATCACCCGCGCGGCCGCACTCTGCACCAACTGCAGCCTCTGGATGCTCTTCAAGGGGAGCCCCATGTAGAGAGCATTGCCGTGGTCTTCTTCTCTATTTTTTCTTACTGCTTTATTTATTCTCTATGCTTCTGTTTCCCCTTTTCCCTCTTTCTTTCCTCCCTACCTTCCCAACCCTTCTCCTCCTTTTCTTTCTTCAACCTTTCTTTCTTTCATTCTCTATCTCTTCCTTTCCCTTCTCACTCTTCCACTCCATCTCTTTCCTTTTTAAGTGCCTTTTTTTCAAGAGGCAACTGGATTGTCTTGCTTTTCTTTGAAGACATTTCGCTTCTCCTCCAAGAAGCTTCTTCCGCTGTGACTGGATGGTGAATCCTTCCATTCCCCACCATCCAGTCAAATGCTTCTTGGAGGAGAAGAGAAACATCTTCAAAGAAAAGCAAGACAATCCAGTTGCCTCTTGAAAAAAAGGCACTTTTGGAACGATCATCTATTCTATTCTTTTAATCATTGGATATTGTAATCTTATAGGACAGAATTTAACTATGCTGGATGACCAAAGCGTAATACAAAGGTTTTCCCAAACTGAACAGGGCCCTTTGGATACCGTGGGGGTATCTAAATTCTTACTAGCAGATAATTTGTTCAGGGTAGCAGAGATTTATTTCACACTTCCAAAAAGCCCAGCGAACTAGCTTTTGTGCACTGGGTACTGAACTGGTACATTGCACCAAATCACGGTTTGCTAAATAATCCACAATGACTTGGGCCACACTTTAGCTGAGCTGAACATCATGTTGGACAAAGATGTACTAGATTTGCATTTGTGATGCAAAGCTCAAACCACAAATCATATTCTGGTTTAGGCTGACATGTGAAACCAGCTGCGAACTATCTTTGGACCTTCGTAATACACTATGGATTATTGTGACAGATGTCAGTCTAGCCTCCCCCACTATACATACACAGTACAGAGACAAACACCACCCCCGTATGGCTTGAAGATTAGACGCTTCCATGACTATTTTGGAGGTAGCCCTATTCTATGTGTCACCCACACTCAAAACTGGATAGGATGATTATAGTAAAGAAGTACCATAATCCATGATTTGGCTGATTTCCTACAATAGTGGGTCAGAGGAGCTGCTGCGGGACAGAGATGGCAGTTCCTCTTTAAAAATTATGATTTAAATCGAGTTGATTTAACTCAATTCTTTTTACTGATGATTTAAATTGTGATTTAAATAGACTTGATCCACCCTGCTTCAAACAAACATAGATGCTATTGCTCTCATTTTTAGTAACAAAAAAAAAAAAATGGGATGTACCTAAAACAGCAATAAGATAGTCCTTAACTTACAAGGACTGTAAGTTAAGGACCTGCAGTTTGTTTGTTTGTTTGTTTAACAACTGGTTTATTCAACCACACTGCATAAAGTTACTTCTGACCAATTCTCACACTTGTACCCATCACAGCATCCCCATCACGCGATCACTTGGCACCCGACTTGTATGGGTGGTCCTCGATTTCCAACAGTTCATTTAGTGACAGTGAAAAAAAAGGTCTTACAACTATTTTTCACACTTGCAACCGTTGCAGCATCCCCAAGGTCACGTGATTTACATTCGGATGCTTGGCAACATGTTCATATTTATGACGGCTGCCGTGTCCCGGGGTCACATGATTCCCCTTTTGCGACCTTATGACCAGCAAAGTCCACGGGGGAGCCAGATTCATTGAACAGATGTGTCGCTCGCTTAACAACCGCAGTGATTCACTTAACAAATGTGGCTAGAAAAATCATAAAAGTGGGGCAAAACCCACTTAACAAATTTCTCACTTAGCAACAGAAATTCTGGACTCAATCGTGGTCGTAAGTTGAGGACTACTTGTATTTTGGGGCCATGTGATCGCCATTTGAGGTCTTCCCAGTCAGCTTCCAGCAACCATTCAATGGGAAAAGCCAGACATGCTTAATGACCATGTGATTCACTTAACAACTGTGGCAATACAGGCAACAAAATTGGGTGCTACTCACTGATCAACCACCTTGCTTAGCCATGCAAGTTCAGGTCCCAGTTGTGATCGTAAGTCAAGGCTTACCTGTAGTAGATCTTATTTTATTATTTATTTTATTTAATTTAATCTCTATACCGCCTCCCTCCCAAAGGACTCGAGGCGGTGTACAGCCTAATAAAACACGAATATATACAATTAAAACCGGATTAAAATTTCAAATAAATACAATGGCCGATCAATCAAAAAATAAAAACCCAATTTAAATAGAAACAGTTAGAAAATGTTAAACAATTAAAATTAAATTTAAAAACTGGTTCAAAACAGATTTAAAACCCCCATTAAGTACTAGGCCAGACCGGCCTGTCGAAACAAGTAGGTTTTTAATGCACGCCGGAAGGTCCGTAGGTCCATGATGGTCCGGATCTCCGGGAGCAATTCGTTCCAAAGGGAGGGTGCCCCCACAGAGAAGGCTCGCACCCTCGGGGCTGTCAGACGACACCGTCCAGACAGTGAAACCCCGAGGAGGCCCGCCCTGTGGGAATGCACAGGTCGGCGAGAGGCTGACAGTGGCAACAGGCGGTCCCGAAAATACCCGGGTCCCAAGCCATGCAGCGCTTTAAAGGTAAGAACCAACACCTTGAATCGCACCCAAAATGCCACAGGAAGCCAGTGCAGCTCGTGCAGGAGAGGTGTAATATGGGAGCTCCAAGGAGCCCCCAAGATTACCCGCGCGGCCGCATTCTGCACCAGCTGCAGCCTCCGGATGCTCTTCAAGGGGAGCCCCATGTAGAGAGCTTGACTGTTTCTTCACAGACATGCCAAGAGGAAAACAAAGTTGCTTGGCTCACTGCCATCAAATCACTTATAGGTACTGTGGCTTGCACAATTCTAATTTTAGAAACGAGAGGCATTTCAAAAACATTCTACACATTTGAGTATGATCCCCCCCAAAAATGTCAGGGTTGTTTTGAAGCCCTCGGGACCTCTGTTAAAACAGGGAAGATTTCCACTTTAAATCTCTTGTCACCTTTAACACAGCAAGGAGAGAACCAAGATGATCGGTCTGGGTCAGCCTCATCTTTCCTCCGTTTAAAAGCGACTGGAGTCCTTTCAAAGCGTTTTGTAACAGCTGGAAGGGAAACAAGAAACAATGAGCCTCCTTCCGACCATCCGGGAATAGGAATAGCACAACTCTTTATTATCTACAGGGAAATTTTATCTAGGTGATAAAAGTCCAAGGGCAAAAGTCAGTCCCCTTCAAGTGATTGCAGTTTGACAAGTTGCTATAATAATATTGCACTCAACTCTAGTCACAAACCCAACCTGTGGTTTAGATCAGTGGTTCTTAAGCTGGGCGATATCAGCCCCCTAGGAGCGATTTTGTTTTGCAGGGGGGCGATGGAACGAACAGGGGTGACGTGGGGGCAAAGAAACGAAAAGGGGGTGATCTGGGGGCGATGGAGCGAGAAGTTTTGGGGACACTGTTGCGACTTTTTCGTACAGTGAATCGCTGTATATCTGTCGTACAAAAACATCAGATCACTCGCTATTAGTGGATTGAATTGTTTTCAAATGTTCCTCCAACTAGTTTCATTACAGAATGCTGTACATATGTGAAGATGCATCGCTTATCTTCATGCGCGTTGCACAGCAACCTCTACCCATACAGTGGTGCGCCATTGCAATTGAATTTTGTTTTCAGTGGTCATTACATTTAAGTGTCTTGAATAAGTCAGATAATAATGAAATGCATGCACCACGAACTTTGGGAATAAAGTGACAGGGTGGCACCAACATTTTTCACACAGTCGAGATATGGGGAAAAGACTGGAAATAAATTATTTGCATCGATATGCCCTGATGACAGTTTTAAAGACAACAAAAAAATGTTTGCATAAATTGAAGAATTATTTCCTGTGTTGTGACTGAGAGGTTATGTTGGGGGAGGGTGGCGATGACAACTTCCTCATTGGCTCAAGGGGGCGATTTGTTCAAAAAGAGTAAGAACCACTGGTTTAGATTAAGCAACCATAGGGCTTATTATGTAAAATTACGTGAAATCAATTTCTAAATTTTATCACCAGCAACTAATTAGCAACCTCAGACAGTTTCCCCAAACTAAGTTTAACAATATAGTGCAGTGGTGGCGAACCTTTTACTTACCAAGTGCCGAAAAGTACGTGCTTTGCGCATGCCATCCGCACTTGCGTGCGGGCTCCCCCACGTGCGCTGCATGTGCAACTGCACCATCTGCACATGCATGCAGCTTTTGCAGGTGCAATGCGTGCATGCTGCACGCAGGCACTCATGAACACATGAGCAATCGCATGTGCATGCGCAGGAGAGCGCCAAAGACCAGCTGGATTTTCCCGCTGCAATCGCACAGCATGCACAGCGGATGCCCAAAGAGCAGCTGGGTCTATGCAATCGCGCATGCGTGCATGCAAAATCGCATGTGCCTGCTCAGCTGGAGTTAAGTTGGCTGACAGCTTGTGTGCCCAGCAAGATGGCTCTGCGTGCCACCTGTGGCACCCATGCCATAGGTTCGCCATCACGGATATAGGGACATGATTTCCATTGCATGATGTCCCAATTTGCCTCTTTTGAATCTTAGCGGCAACAACAAGAAAATCCTGAAATGCTTCGTTTTAAAGCATGCTTGCAGGAAAAGCCACTGTCTTGATTAAGCAACAGCTCAACTTCTAATGGACAAAGGAGAGTATTTGTAGCTCAGGGTTGAATACTGCTCTACAATCTCCTAAATGTAATAAGCTTTCCCTGTCACGTAGCAGGTCTATTCTCATGTGTCAGGGCTGAGTTTCTTCTGGGAACTAAAGCCCCCATCCTATGGAAATTAGTAACAGAGATGGAGATGTTGGCATTCTAAATCAACACTATACTGGGAAGTCAGCTTTATTTTTCCTTTCCAACTGTGACAGGAAGAGACAGGGGAAATTGCAAATAGAAGCCAGGGTGAAAGAACGGAGGAAAGAAAAATAACAATACCCAGAAGGATTGTCTGAGGGTAGTTAGTTGAAAGTGAGCATTGGTGGGCATGCATTCTGCCTGAAAAATTGGATCTGCACAGCTGGGAAGTGCTCCTAAATCTGGCTATCATTCTTGACTCTCAAATTATATATCGGAATGAGATACTGTAGGTGAGGGAATGGAAATAGTGGGCCCTCCTTCCCTTAAAGAAAGGATGGAAACAGTTGAGATCAAGCCTTACAAAAGATCAGATGGCATTCTGCAGTTCCCCGAAAGTAGGGAGGTTAGGCTGTCATTCCCCAATCCCTCCCTTATTGCCCACTTCTATCCTAAAGAATCTTCTTTGTCCTTACCATGCAAAAGGTGATGTCATCTACTTCAGTTCCTTTGGAAGACTGCAAGACGCTCAAGAAAGCTTGAAAGCAGAGCTCTCTGTAAGATTCCTCCAGGTAGGGCTGTCCAGGTAGGCTAAAAGACAGGCAGATGCAAAGGAGGAAGATGAACTGCAGAAAAGAAGCAATGCTTTTGTCTGTGTTTAGAAAATGCAATAGAAGGAAGACGCAACCTCTTCGTATCAAAAAGCTCATGAAATAAGGAGAGGGTTTATTAAGGAAAGCAATATCTCACTGTGCTATTATTCTTCCAGGTATTAGACAACATAGAAACACAGAAAACTGATGGCAGAAAAAGCCTAGCGGTCCATTGAGTCTGATCTTTTGGGGGGGGGTGTGTTAAGTTTTGAGGTTTATCCCCAAGCATGTTTAAACTAAAAATAGCCCCAGAAATGTGCTTGACCGGTCTTTTCTGCAGAAAACGTCATTCTGTACTGTCTATATTTGCAATTAGAATGTTAAATACTAGGAGTTTCTGGGCCAATTTCAGTTGAAATTACAGATTTCTTTTTACATAGCTATTTAGATTCTCCCATGTAATAGTGATCAAAACAAGGAAAATGTTAATAATGTTATAACCCAACAGTGACTGGGTTCAAATACTGAGATTAGTCATGACCTGCTGAATAACACACAGGGACTGTTCACACAAATTAATAAACCAACAACTCGTAATATATAACCACGTTATGGTTTAGTTAGTATCATGTGCTGAGTTCCAGGTTTTTTTGAGAAAGTACTCTTCAATATCACCTCCATCCCTTCCACTGATGTATTTAAAACAAATAAATCAATTAAAAATAATGTTAAATTTGTATTTCTATAGTGAACATTTGGACTAGAATGTTAACAATGGCTATCTGGAAGTCTAGTAGAACAAACTTCTACAAAAATGTATTGTAAGATGGAATATATGGGCACATTTATCTGTGGGTGTTGGATTTAGATTTTTTTTCTGGACTTCCCAATGCTTGAATATTTACATCCTCTATCCTTAGAAGAGGCACAACATAATGGAAAGGAGTCAAGCTATACCTATTTGTTTCAGTCATACCTGAGGCACAGGTTTGCCATGCTGTGTATTGCGGCCCTTTTCCGTTCAGCGTCAGTTTGAGCTGGGCTGCTGAACTGCATCAGAAGTCCATTTTCCCCCAGCAAATCTGGGAGATACTTAAAAAAACACCAGTCAGCACATATTTATTGAACAAATTGGAGAAGAGATGCAAAACAAAACTTAGAATTAGCTAAGAATTATACAAGAATTATACAAGAAAAGTATGCTTAGTGGATGAATTCTAGAAGCTCAGCCATCCTATGTCTTATTATGGTTTTCATCTGGGCTCAATATTAAAGCTCAGGCTACAATAAAAAAAGAGGTAAAAGCTGAAAAATCCATTCAGGATATCTCACTGTTATTCCCATATAGCAGGCATTATTCTGAGTTAGCATAGGATAGGAAATTATCTTCTTTATATAACCACCAAATAGCCTATACAAACTGTAGTGTTTTAAACTACAAATTATTGCTTATATTACATAATATGAGTTGGACCAATATAGGATAGTGAGTTGGAAAAATATCCTTACTGCAGGAAATTTGAAGTCTTTCAAAAAAAAACCAGCATACTTTAAAAAAAAATAACATCTACATTGTGAAAATGGTATAAAAATATCAAAACAGAACCGAAGATGTAAAAACACTACTCAAGAACTCCAAATTACTTTGTGTCAGGATAATATATAACATTTCCACTACGCCTTCTATCTTCAAGAAATATACAGGTAGTTCTGGATTTACAATCCCAATTGAGCCCAAACTTTATGTTGGTAAGTGAAACATTTGTTAAGTGAGTTTTACCCCATCTTACAACCTTTCTTACCAAAGATGTTAAGTAAATCACTGCAACTGATTAAGTTAGCAACCTGTTTGTTAAGTGAATCTGGCTTCCCCATTGACTTTGCTGGTCAGAAGGTTGCAAAAAGTGATCACATGACCTTGGGACACAGCAATGGTCATCAACAGCCAAGCATCTGAATTTTGATCACATGATCATGGAGATGCTACAAAGGTTGTAATTATGAAAAAAGGCCATAAGGCACTTTTTTCCAATGTCGTAACTTTGAACGGTCACTAAATGAACTGTTGTAAGTCGATGATTGTTTGATTAACCCTTCTGCTTGGAGCTACTGGGAAGATCCACAGGGATCCAAAGGGATGGACTGAATTATGAACCTATTTGTTTATTGATCAGATGGCAATTCTCAGTAACAGGTATTGGAATTTCCTTCTAACTTCGAACTCCTTTGCCCATAATTCTTCTGCACTAGGCAAACAGAAAAAAATGTCTAAGCAACATATTCAAAATTATGCTCCAATCCACCTTTTGGCACTTGTGTCCACTGTTGTAGACAGAGGCTGCCAAGGCTTGCAAAATTTCAACATGTGTCCAAGCGCTGCATTTTCTCAGCGCAGAGATGAAATAAGGCAAAAGAGAATTCAGGCTCTCTTCATCTAGTGCAACCTGCAATTGCAGAAAGAAAAATGAAATTAGCATAATCTTGAATTGGTGAATTTAGGATAATACTAGGCAAGCAGTAAATCAGTTTCATTAACCATTGTCTCCTATCCTTCAGAAATGACATCCAGAAGCAGAAGAATGTAACAGCTAATAAATCCACTAGCTGTCTCATCTGTATACTGAGAAGAGAAAAAAGTGTGCTGCATTTACAGTAACTATATCATTTTTCTAACGGCAGCATAATGACTCTTTGTTTATAATGTAGACAAGAAGACTAAATATACTATTAAGTCAATGAAAACAATTATGAGAATTTGAAACAGTAGCTGACTTAAAATTAGATGCTTCACCAGTATATGCAATTCAATTCAATCCTTTATTGTCAATGCACAACATGCGCGCAGTGAAATTGAATGAGCCTCCATCGGTACAATCACACATAGCACAGAAACACAGAATGCCTTCAGATACAGAATACATATGGCAAAAAATATAGTTTTCTCACCTGGAATCTGTTGAGCAGCTGGTGAATTAATTGACACATTTTATTGACAAGATGTTCTTGATTAAGCTGGACGAGTTTACAAGCTTGGACAATTAGTTCACAAATGTCCTGCCGTATAAAAGATGACAAAAAAAGAGGTAAATTAGTTACTTTTAATGAATGCCAATACAGGTAGCCCTCAACTTACAATAGTTCATTTAGTGACTGTTCAACATTATAACTACAGTGGAAAAAAAATGACTCATGACCATTTTTCACAGTTACGGCCTTTGCAGCATCCCCCCATTTGTCACATGATCAAAATTCAGACGCCTGCCAACTGACTCATATTTATGACGCTTGCATTGTCCCACGGTCACGTAATCCCTTTTGCGGACTTCTGACAAAGTCAATGGGGAAGCCAGATTCACTTAACAACCGTGTTCCTAACAACCGCAGTTATTCCCTTAACAACTGTCTCGCCCAGCGACGGAAACTTTGGGCTCAATTATGGTCGTACGTCCAGGACTTACCTGTATCTCTCAACCCAACCTATCTTATAGATTTTTTTTTGCTGTGAGGTTAAAAATGGGGAGGGGGAAGGATTAAAAAAAAGAATACTATAGAACAGGGGTCTCCAACCTTGGCCACTTTAAGAGTTGTGGACTTCAACTCCCAGAATTCCTCAGCCAGCTTGGCTGGCTGAGGAATTCTGGGAGTCGAAGTCCATAAGTGATGGAATGATGGAAAAGCCTATGGATGATCCTGGGGATCCACCCTTGCTTGGAATCTATTTCCTCCACCCCATCAGGCTCCCCGCCGCTCCTCTGCCTTTCTCCGGTTAACCCACCTCAGGCTTCGGCCCCCACGGCGCCGCTCCCCCCGGGCCGCAGGTCTCGGACATGAGCTCGTCGAAGAGCAGGTGGAGCTCGGGACGACGGCGGGCGGCGTTCTCCCCTCCCGAGGCCTGGCTGGGATCGGGGGCGAGCTGCAAAGCCTTGAGCCGCGCCAGGTAGCGTTGCAAGGAGAGCCCGGATTCGGTCCAGGCCGTGTTCGGTTCTGCTGCTGCTGTTGCCGCCGCTGAGTCTCCTCCAGCCATGCAGGCCTCCGCCGCCATTTTTCCAGCTCGTCTGCCGGTTGCTGGGGCAACGAGGCCGAGAAGGGGACGCCCAGGCCTAGCTTCCGGATAAAAGCCACCATGGACTGTATATAGGAGGCGGGCCGAAAACGGAACTCTATGGTTGATGCCACTTCCGGGTCCCTCTGTGGAGCGCCCCCTGGAGTCGGGGAGCTTTGGCTGATCTGTGGAACATCCAAGAGCATGATGCCATTACAGGCAGTCCTTGACTCATGACGGCAACTGAGCCCAATATTTCTGTTGCTATACGCGAGACAGTTGTTAAGTGAAATTTGCCCCATTTTCAATTCAATCCTTTATTGTCAATGCACAACATGCGTGCAGCGAAATTGAGTACGACCTTTCTCGCCACAGTTGTTAAGTGAATCACTGCAGTGGTTCAATTAGTAACATACGGTCGTTAAGTGAATCTGGCTTCTCTGTTGACTTTGCTTGTCAGAAGGTCGCAGAAGGGGATCCTGGGACACTGCAGTCGTCATAAATATGAGTCCGTTGCCAAGCGTCTGAATTTTGATCATGTGACAATGGGGGTGGGATGCTGCAAAGGTCATAACTGAAAAATGGTCATAAATATGTGCCTAGCCCTGGTATTTCCTGGGGTTAGGGAGTTCTTTATAAGCCTGGAGATGTATTTTGTATTTGAATGTATTCTGTGTTTCTGTGCTTTGTGTGATTGTACCGATTCGCTGCACACGTGTTGCGCATTGACAAAAGGATTGCATTGAATTGAACTGAAATCACTTTTTTCAATGCAGTTGTAACTTTGAGCGGTCGCTAAATGAGCTGTTGTAAGTCGAGAGGACTACCTGTATTGGTTGAAATACTGAAGGCTTCCAAAAGTATTCCTTTTACTTCAGAGTGAAGAAGATAACCGTTATTAAAATGTTTAGGTTTATTGCACAGCCAAGAAGCTAGGCTTAATCATTTAAACAATAAGGCCAGAGAGGCCAGACTGAGATGGTTTGGACATATGCAGAGGAGGGAGAGTGGTTATATTGGGAGAAGGATGTTGGAGATGGAGCTGCCAGGCAAGAGGAAGGCCAAAGAGGAGATATATGGATGTGCTAAAAGAGGACATTAAGTTAACTGGAGCAAGAATAGAGGATGCAGAGGACAGAGTTAGGTGGAAACAGATGATTCGCTGTGGCGACCCCTAACAGGAACAGCCGAAAGAAGATTTATGTATGGAGACCACAGTGAGGTTTCCATATCTGGGTTGTAAAAATCTTGACCACCACTAGATGGCAGAAAGGGTGAGGTCTTTTTGTCTCCTTTTATTGCCCTCTTGTGGTCATTTGGATGCCCTGCAGGCTTAACAGAGCTCTGGATGAAGAATTCATAGTTTATTTACTCACCAAAATTGTGATACAATTGTGACTGAGCAGCTTGCAATAAAAGCAGAAGAAATAAAAATAGAACTTTCTAAAAAAAATTACTTAAAACATAAATGCAAATAAACTATGGGAGAGTGCTCTCAAGGTTTTATTTGCAATGTAGCCTTTATACAGGCTTTCTATTTTCACTGGATTCTCCAAGTGCACTGAAAAAAAACATGTTTTAAGGGATATGACGAAAATCATTACATTTGTGATTGCATAATTGTATTAAGGTGTTTTCTGTCACTCTCTGGTGAAGCAGAAAACAATATCCTACTCAAGTAACTACAAAGTACTGTACAGACTATGGTGTCATTTTGAGGGTAGGAATTGAAACAGTAAGCAGTGGTGCACCAGGACATCTACTTCCCTCTCACAGGCACCACTGTTGAGCCAGGTACTGCCTATCTTGTACTGTATTTCTGGTATTTCCTACTTAACATTTACAGAATTGAGAAACTTCTTGAGAACTGTTAGGAATGTAAAACTAACAATTGTTGGGTAGACAATATATAAACCAGGATTGTTACTTTAAGGATGGTTACTT
>JAEANM010021427.1:0-11856 GCA_017656035.1 Myanophis thanlyinensis
GATAGATAGATAGACAGACAGACAGACAGACAGAAGGGTATTCAAAGGCTTTGAAGAAAAATCTGACCATTAAAATAATCAGTATTTTAATGATCAATAATTTAAATAAAAGAAGTGTCTTAACATAAAGTATCACCTTGTTTATGAGTGACAATTAGGCTTAATTGTCTAAGCTATGATGCCATGCTGTATTTCATTGCAGAAAATTATAGAACATTAAGTAAAAAAGGTTTCTGTTGGAGATTTCTGAGAGAGATCGCCTAACCAAAATATGGTCCATTATTCCTTCCCTCCTAAGCAAATGTTCTGGGAACAGAAATTTTTGAAACATAAAAACAAGGTTTATGAGCAGTAGGTAATGTCATCTGGGGAAATCTGTATAAATTCATAATTAAAATGTTACATAGAGACATCCTGTGAGAAGATTGTGAGGGAAAATCAAATTGTGACAACCACTATGTTAATTAAAGCAGGAATTTATTATTAGCTGCCTTGCTTCTTGCTCAGCATTCAATATCATGCAGGGAACAGACTTTGATTCGAGAGGACCACATTGCATTTCAATACTTAGGTCTAGTTGAGCTTGTGTGTGAACCAGTGATTGAGAGCTATAACAATAAGAAGCTTCTACTGTGTGATAAATGCACCCCTACAGAAATAAAATGCTCCCTCTTTAAGTCCTTCCCTACTGCTTCACTCATATTCTTAACAGGATGAGTAGTTGAACCAAAAAAAGTGGCTGTTACTTTAAAGAATAAATTAGTTTGACTCTTAACTCAATAATTAAAATGGTTATGGCGATGAGCCTGCAGGGATAATGTACTATTATTATAGTCATTTGTTTCAATTAAATGCTTACTGATTTTAAAATACCAGCTGGGCACCTGTGTGAGACAGCTATTACTCTGAACAAGACATCTCAAATTCCACCAGAAATTGTCCCCTCTCCAATGCATTCTACATATGCTATGACAATTTCTTTCTTAGAAACAGAAACAAATTGAATGGTAAGAAAAACTGTGTGTGTGTGTGTGTGTATACATCTTTTTTGTCTAATGTAAAATAAAGTATTTGATAAGGATGGTACATTTCTATTTAAGATGAATTAATTACAAACTATATTATGGATAATCTTCCCGTTCAAACAATTTCACTTTCTCCTGATAGCAATTCAAATAGCTTTTTAAGAAAAGTCTTTGTATATCCTGTGCCACAATTCCAGGGGACATATAGCAGAATTTCTTTGTAATTTGTTAACAATATGGTTTTTGCTCTGGTGAGTTGCTGGTTTGAATTGGCTGTAGCTCTTGGTTTACTAAGGAAGCAGAAATATAAAATGGTTGATCAAGCTTGACAGATCAGAATAGGGTTTTTTTCCCAGCCGGAGAGTAGACATTAGTTATTGCTTTAGAAAATCTATGTCATCTTTTATGCTGTTTGGTTACTTCTGCACCAGTTTGGGAAATAAATCATTTCCATGTTCTAGTACTATTGTGGTTCTTTTACTCTGAATTTTGTGCTATTCCAAAGAACAGTATATCTTTAGTTTTGATAGTTGGAAGATATTTCACATAAATTCCAGTGGTGGGAAACACCTTTTAAAAAATCCTTGAAAGGATATTTTCTACCAAATGTCTCTTTTCACATGAGTTATAAGATATGACCCTAAAGCATTGTCCTGGGTAGAAGTTAAGAAGATGCAGAAGCATTGTTGTTAACTCCAAAAGACTTGACTTAAGGTCAGTCATGCACCTTGAGCAATACTTGGCACATCAATCCAGAAGTCAAAGCCAAAGGAGTCAGGGTCAAGCCAATAATATCTATCTGGGTATACCTAGAACAGTAGTTCTTGAAGTATGGTTTGTGGGTCCCAGGAGTCTATTAACACCTTTTCGACAGATCCACAAAGTCAAATAACTATTTTAAAATGTCTCATTTTTAATTTCTAATACAATAAATATTGATAGATATACCCTACATAAACCACAGCTCTTTGGTCCTTAGTTGTTTTTATGAATGTAAAAAAGTCCTGACACTAAAGTGTTTGAGAACCTCTGATCTAGAAGAAATGGCCTTTACTATTTCAATGCTGATTTATCACATAAGTGTGTGTGTGAGAGAGTGGGAGAGGAGAGAGAGAGTGCAGTTTCCACTTAATTAACTATTCTTTGTCATCTGTAGCACATGGTAGCAGTTTAATCATAGTCTGATGCTAAAGTATAATAAAAAAGACAGAGTGGCAACAATGTTAATTAGTGTATTAGATAAAGCATATCAGGTGCCCAATCCAAACCAAGTGTGGTTAGCTGGAATCTTTTTACTGATATTAATGGGGCCAGATTGACTTTATACTCGTATCTGAAAATTTTCATAATAAATTTTCTGCACAGGTCTCATATCCATAATTACATTCCTGGACTAGTTCTGCTCTGCTGCATAAATAATATGCACTTTAAAGAAAAAAATATGATTACATATTTAATGGATAAATGGAGGTGTTGTGGTCTACTGGCTTCATAATAAGAATTTTTTTAAAAAAAATCTTAATATAGTGTTTGCCCAAGAGACTCATGTAACTTTATATGGAAATGATGTTTTAGATTTGTTTAAAACTCAACACATTACTTATTATATCTTTCAACAATTGTAAAAAATGAATAAAAAATAAGGAGAATGCATTATTTTTCTTATTAACTGTCCAATCATATTTAACATTTAACATACTCATGAAACAGATGCAGTCTAAAGAACTCTATGAAATATATAATTCTACGTGTAATTAGAACTTACCAGAAAAAGTTGACAGTGTAATATTAGCTTCTTTTTTTAGGGATTTTATTGGATGCTAGAAAAAGTAGATATGATCATTTTCTTTTTGGTTCTTATAAAATGGTATAAAGCATTTTAAAACAGTTTCTGCACAATTTATTAAATCAGAAACAAATGCTTTTCCTGGCAAGTGATCTAGAAAATGTCTTTTGTATCCTGACCTTTTTCCAGAATCTGCTGGAGAAGCGCTATATTCAAACAGCCAATTGTGTGGACTTTGACATCTATAATCTGATTCATATAAATGTATAGTTCTCAGATTTTCTGTTGGGAGCTTACTCTGGAAGCTAGTTTAGCAACAACCATTGTTTTTGAGATAATTTGAGTTGGCATTAAAATTCTTCACAGTTGTTCATTCTCACATTAAAATCATCAGCTCATGTTGTCATCATTAAGTCATGTGGACAGATTCCTGTGAACAAGTCCTATAAAACAAACCTGCTTGTCAAATTCAACTACAGAATTCTACATTCAGCTTTTTGGAGGACAAATAGAAATGGATTGAAAATGTTACGCATTTTAAAAAATACATCGAATTCTCTTATTTATTTAACAGAACTGACAAGAACAGCTCTCACAAAACCGTGCCAGCTTCCCACTCTTAAGCCCCCTCCCTGTGTCTTTTGAACATCTGAGCCCTACATGCTGTCTAATGCTGTAGAAAAGCTCTTGATTCCTGACCTGTAGCAGTAAATCTGCTTCTCCATTTGGATTTATTTCTGCTGAAGCCTACAGAGCCCTTCCAGTTCTTCCCTACATGTCTTACTTTATGAACTGCTAATAGAGTTGGCAGGAGTCCTCTGCTAATGAGAGATTGCACCTCAGTGGGCTTATTGGAAATGAAAATTGTTAATAAATAAAGCCTTGAGTCTTTAAAGTCATGTTAACATTAATCAGATTAATATAAAAAGTGGGAGGGGAGAGTCTGGCAAAAGCTTAAGACAGTATTTGATTTCTCTCCTGCTGGTTTCTACTGGGTCTCAATTGATAGTACCTAAGTATCTAAGTATTTGGATTAATTTTATTTCCAAAACAAGTGAAGGAGCAGTTATATTTCAGTGCTCTGGCCTTTTTATTAACAAGTCTTCCCCCCCCCTTTTTTTTTTTATTAAAGTTAGCAGTTATAGCAGAATGAAAGTGATAAGCCACTATTTCTGTGCATCTTATAGAAGGAGAACTAACTAAGAATAGAATCTTGTGTGGATTCTTTGTTGGAGGTCACATTTTATTCTTTGGATATCACAGAAAGAACTATTTTTACTTCCTTAATTCACTATTATCACTATTTGCATTAACATAACATTCCTTATATAAAGCATTTTTAAAAAATTATTATCCTATTTAGGTTTGATATTCTGCTAACCCTTCCCTTAGTGTGGATGAGCAGATCTCCCCAATGAAAAGAACATAAGATTGTGACACTTTGAATATCTGCACCCATCTGCAAAGCCATACTACAGTCACCCCTCAAAACTTCCGCTATCATTTTTTACCACTGTGTTAGTGCTTTTCCTTTTATGTCACATGCCAGGAAAAATAGGTGGCAAGGCACCACAAAATTTTAATTCAAGAAACAGGAAAACAGGATGAGGCTGTAAACCATCTATAAAGGATTAAACTAATAGTTTTAACTGGCTCAGCTTCTTGAGATCTATCCAAATCCCAAACCTTGCTTGTGGAAAGGGTCTTGGTTTATATTTAGCCTTTAAGAGTAGATTGTCTCTGAATGTCAAGATTCTATGCATAGTTAGAATAAATCTGCATAACTAAATTTAACTCCTAAAGCAGATAAATAGATACAGATTCAGGTGAAGAGCAGCCTTATGAAAAGTTTATAATACAACAACATTTAGGTGCCTATTTCAAAAGAGTATAATAAAATTAAATATTTTTCTTCAGTTTTCCAAGTTTGTTTCTATTCTTAGATTTAAAAATTCATAGGAAGCCAAAATAAGTTTGTTTTGAAGAACATTAAGGAATAATAATAAACATAGTAAAAAAGAAATATAATAGTAATAATGTACCCATATGATTTTGGTCATAATTACTAACTAGATTGCCATGGGCTTGAAATGCAATAATGAATGAAAACAGTTTCAGCACACACTAGGAGTTTTTAAGAGAAATACCAAGAATTTTAAGAAAATAGATTTGTGGAAACCAACAGAACTGAATGGTTTTTAAAATGGCAGCTCCATACATAAGCATTAGGAAGGAAAAACAGTGTTTAGATAGTAAAGTTATCATAAGGGATATATAAGAGCAGAAAATTATACAAGATCTTGATGGATTTCAGAAATAAATTTATGTTAGATCTGAAAAACAAATTAAAGAGCATCATAAATGATCAAATCAATGAAGATAGGCAACTGTGTCCTTAAAAGCCAGAGAATAATAGATTGCAGTAATTAGTGGGAAATAATAAAATATAAATAAAAAATAAAGTGCAAAGGCAAAATGTCATGTGTATAGCTATCCATGAAAATTGAAACAAGTGGGTGGCAATACTGTTCACCAGTGGAGATGCGAATTTATGAAGAAAGCTGATGAATTTGGTTTTTGAATGTTGCATTTTTCAGGACTGATCAAATGTGAGAAATAGCAAGCAGAGAATGCAAGGAAAGACTGAACAAAAGCAACTTTTCTGGAGAAACTTGCTAGAATCCAAAAAGTATTCTTCAAATATACATAGTCCTTAGTGTTTATCTGTGTGTTTTTTCAAATATTTTAATACTTAGAGTCATGGATTTGGTGAACACATCTAAAAGCATTTAGAAAAAAAAATCCTAAATTACCTTCCACCAAAAAAGGGAAAGCAGAGGAAGAAGTTTCATCTGTAGAAACTTTTAAATGAGAGGCTAAATTAACAATAAGAAAACCTAAAACCAAATCAAAGAAGGGAGTCAAATAAAAGATTGCTCAGTGATTTTAGACAAAACAATAATGATCAAAGAGGACAAAGATAGAAATTCTTGAACTTGGCAATGAGTCAGCTATCAATGATTTGAGAGCAATCTGAACCAAGACTGACATGGTATTTCAGATTACCTTGAGATCAAAAACTATAAACAGCAACAAAAAGCATCATGTGAAAGTATAAAAGGAAAATGGTTGGTAAGTGGAGAAATAAAAATAGGTTGAGAGGTTTTAAAAAAAAGCAAAGCAAAAGGAAAACATTAATTGTTAAAACGAAGCAAAAAGAAAGTGTGGCCACCTTTCAGATCTGCTGGTACTGTTATTAACAAAATTCCAAATTTTTGTCCATGCACACTTGCAATTCTGGATATTACAGTCCCAACATATCTAGAGGAAACTGGAATGGAGAATATTGAGTTATAAGAAAGTGATAAATTGCTTATATGGTAGTAAGGCGATATAATGAAGGAGGAGATGGGGTGAGTTAATCCCAATGGAATAAAGTGATTCCTGGATTCCTTGCCATAAGGATTTTAAAGGTAATGACCAACACCTTGGATTAGGCCCAGAAGCAAACTGGCAACCAGTGTAGTTCACATAACAGTGGCGTGAGACGTGCACCTCTCAAGGGCCTCCCTACTCAATAGTCCACATCACTGATTCTTACCAATTGTGGTTTCCAAATACTCTTCGAGAGTTGTTCCATGTAGAGCATGTTGCAGTAATCCAACTGAGAGATGACCATAAGGGCATAAGTGACAGTGAACAGGGACTTGTGATCCAAGAATCCAAGAAAGGATACAACTGGCACACAACATAAAGTTGTGCTAAGGGCCTTCTAACCATGACTGCTACCTGCTCTTCTTATAACTATTATTGTAAAATATTGTATATTTTGGACCCAAATTTGTAGTTTTCATCTGTATATATTTGACTAATTATTCAAGAATTAATCTCTTCATTGTTGTTTCCATCATATGATAACATTTTATTGCTTTCTTTTTTGATCATGAAAATGGGACTATTTTGCAGAAAAATATGGTAAAGTAAGCAAACAAATTTATGACCCTGTTTTGAAAAGCAGTGTACCACTAATAAGTCCACTGCATTTTGCAATGAGGTTTCCCCCTCTTTCCTATTTCCAAACTCTGATATTTGGGAGTCAGAATATCGCATGACCTAGTTCAAACTAACTGCTAATACTGCTGATTAATGTCAGATTAGCACAGGATTATAGTGTTAGCCCATTATAACAGCTCTGCTGTAAGGCATATGGCATTTGAATTCAAGGGATGCCTTAATTTGCCAAGGATTATCTGTAGGAGAGTGTTAGGACATGAGAAAATGTTCAGCAATAGATTAATATTAAAAAATATAGTACAATTTTATCTAAAAATACATTGCTGAATATTCTACAAAATAAAAATAAAGCTAACATAGAAGGGTTTGATATGATGGAAACAGTTCCATTACAAATTAAGGGTAATTTTTTTCCTCAGCATGGAATTTTAGTTTTTTTTCCCCAAAGGTGATTGACACCTTGGTAACAACCATGCCCAACTTGTATTATCATATAATTCTGATAAGATAATAAATACAATGTAATTTAAAAGTAATATTCTCCTAACTCAGATCCAGGAGATGGTCCACTCAGATGCTACATCCTATGAGTCCAACCATCAAGTTCCCCTGATCAATCGACCAGGGATGTTAACCAGTCACATGAGTGCCCTCAGCCAGTCACAGCTGATTTCTCAGATGGGTTTGAGGAGCGGTGTTACACATGGTTCCCCATCACCCCCTGGAAGCAAATCTGCTACACCATCTCCCTCCAGTTCTACTCAGGAAGAGGAGACAGAATCACATTATAAGGTACGTGCAGCCATGCCTGTTTTGACAGACATAGAGACAGACAGGGGCAGGCAACCTACAATGGCAGAAATAACTGCACCTAGAACAAGGACATTCAGCCTTTACAAGAGCGCTACATACAGAGAACTTTTTTTTAAATCCATCTGAAAAGAATATTTCTTAGCAAAAGAATTGGAAGAGATATAAGGATTAGAAATTATATCAAACATTGAGGATTTGATACATATAGAATAAATAATGCAGCAAATTCTGAAAGAGATTTTTCTTCCTAAATATTTTCCATCTTGCTGAAAATGCTAAGTATATCATTTTGTACTACTCTTCCAGTTTAAGATTCTGAAATAAAAGTATGATTTATCACATAGAAACATTCAATTTCACAGCAGAAAATGTTTTTGTAGAGGCAAAAATTTGAAGAGTGAAAATAGGAAAGCATAAATATTCAGCTGGGATTTTAATTAAATAGCTTGCCAGGTCATTATCAGAATGAAATAAAAGAAAATGTTTTCACTATACTTAAACCTAGATAGGAGGAATTTTTAAGACATAATAAATTATAAGTTATTTAAAGCAGATGATTTTGCTTTGTTAGTGATAAATATATGCTGAATATGTTGTAAGGATATAAAGAATGTTTGCATGTTAACATAGCAATTTGTATGAAGAAATGTGTTTTTATATTGGATGTCTTGATAAATGAATATGCATATTTATTTTGTCTTTGAAAATAAAGTCTTGATAAATACATTTGCATATTACCTATCATTTTTGGTAAAAACACAAGTCATAACAGAGTAGCTATAGCACTGTAAAGGAGAGTCAGCCATTTTATGTTTCACCAACTAGAGAATCTCTTCCTGCAGCTCATACCAAGATGACAGCTTGCTGGCCATGAGAATATGACTAGTAGATCTACTGCTTCCAGAGCAGCATGAGAGAGGGAGGTGAATCTTCCTTCTCCCTCAAGTGATCAGTCATCCTGGGCCAACTATGTTGTGATCTGCACCTCATTGGAGATAATAGATTAAGGGCTGGTGACAGACGGGGGCTATTCCTTTCTTTCTACTAGTCTCCTTTTTACCATGTTTTCAGCTAGTCCTCTCTCTCTTCAGTGCCTGACCCAAACTGGTTGTTTGCTAACATATTTTGAAATTAAGCTATGTAGCAAGTGGTATATGTGAGAGAGAGAGAATGAGTGTGTACTTCCTAGTTAGTGGCATGTGACAGTCTTTGCTTGAAATGTTGTCTCTATGAAAGATCATAACATGCTGAGTGTGAGCATGATTGGAGTAAAACGGCTTTGCTTGTATTTGCTGAATAGTATGCAAACTCTGCCAGTATCATTGTTACCATTAGAAGAGAAGTGTCTCTGTTTCATGATATGATTAAAATAGTTAAGTTGGTCTACATTATCTCTGTCTTATTAAAATGATGGGAAGTGCAGGTTAATATCTGTGTGCTCATCTCACGATGATCATTGTGGAAAACAGCAGGTTGGTATATTATTGTGGTGAATGATAAAGAGCATAACTAAATGAAATAGAAATCAAGTAGTTATATTATGTGTCAGAAATTAAGACAAAGGGTAAAATTGTAATAGATTGAATAATAGTATGATGTTGTGTAGTGAAATAATGAATAAAAATAGAAGGGAAAGGCATATGTTTAATTTAAAAAAAAAAAAGCTATACTGTGTGTTGGCAATAGAATTTTAGGAAAAATAGTGCAACATCCTGAATGAATGGATGTGCTTCAAGGGAAAACTATTTTCTCAGATGACATGAATAGATGATTGGGAATGAGGCAAAAGAATACCCCAAAAAATGGACCACTCAGAAACCCAGCAACTGTAATTGTTTAATGTATTGGCTTAGATTTTTCTGTTCATGTGTACATATAAGAAAGGAAAATATAAATGTAAAACTATGTTTGATTTATTTATGATGAAACACTTAAAGAACTAATTAAAGAAACAAAAGTGATGAGAAGCTTTGTGGAAGTTTTATATACCATATAGTGTGTGTGTGTGTGTGTGTAGAGTTGCCTGAAATAGAATGAAAATAATTATGCTAAAATTATGCTGCAGGTGTTAGTATCCAGGAAATAAATGATAAAAAGAAAATAAGAAAATTGAAAAATGGTACACCTATAAGTGTGTTATTCCTGGACACATATTAACCTAGTATGGCTGTATGGTTTGTTATATGACAGGATTTGTTACTTATAGAAATAATAAAACATAAAAAGTAATAAAAAAGAAGTAAAGTAAAAAAAATAGTAAAGAAATGAGTGATAAATAAATGTGGATTGTGTGATGTATCAAACGGGACATTAGGTTGGGTTGGTTATATTGACACAATGAATAAGAATCAAGTTGCAAAATAATTAAATGAAGGAAGAATGAATGGACCAAGGGAAGTCCAAGAAAGCCATGGTTGGATGAAAACTGAAAATATTAAAAATGCAGTAGTACAGGGAAGGAATTTAAAGAATTCAAGGCATTTCTGGATGGTCTAATTGTATATGGACATGGTAGAAAAAATATATGTGCAAGCATAATGAACAGTGTTAGTGTACACTAAATTTACCTATATTCACTGTTTTCTTATTTGCTATTTTTCTTCGGTTTATTGATTTTTATTTCACTTCTACACTTTGGATAATGTCTACATTCAAATAATGTAGCTTGAACATCTTCAGAGTAAAGATATCAATAGCTAATATTAGCTTTCCTTTTGGGAATAAGGAAGAGAAGAGATTTCAGGTATTGCTAGCTTTGCTTTGTCTCCTTGAAACTAATTAGGTGCTGGCAATAGTTGAAATCCAGCATAGAGTCTGCTTAAATGTAAATAGGGATAAGATTTATGATATATGCATGGGTTCAAGAATATATATATAGACAGTGTATCACAATAATAAATAGGATATTCCAAGGAAAGTAAAATAGTAACAGTAAATAGTAATTTTCTACACAGTTATGAAGCATAAAGATATTTCTATGAAACAAAATAAAATAAAATAGTGAAGGTAATTGTATGGCTGTGAACCTTTGTCATTGAGAAAGAATAAGAGAAGAAAGATACACTTGTTTTAATTATGGATTTGGAGAGGGTTACGAAGAGTACCATGGACTGCAGGAAGAATCAATCAATCACTCATGAATTGCTTCCTTAAGGTAATAACCAACTATTAGAAATTCAGTCTTCGGGCATGTTGTATAAGTGGATGATAGATGAGAAACGAAAGGAAAACAAAAAACTATTGGAGAAGGTTGAGAGAAGAAGGCAGCAGATAAGGTGAATAAATAGGTTAAAATAAATTATAGGAGTGTTGTTACAAGGTCAGATCACTTCACACAGGTAATAATTTGTCCATGTGATTGCTAGGAATCATGATTACTAGCAGTTATCAACTCAGTAACACTTAAGGAAAATAACTATGAGACTGATCCCTAACTGGCCAGAATTCTAACCCCACATTTGAAAGTTTTTATGGAAAGCTTATTATACGTATCACCAGCACTAGGTAAACCAAACTGGTAATTCAGATTCACTGAGAGGCTTCTTTTATTGCAATTGGCTACAGAATCAGTAGCAGAATCTTGGAAATCTGATTGTGCTGTGTCTCCTTCTCTTCCTTATAGTTCATTGAATTAAGGGAATATCTGCCTGAATTGCTTCTGAATGTTTTTTCATTGTGCATTTTAAAAATGCTTCAGCCCCTTTTGCCTAGATAAGCAGGTTCCTGCTTATCTCCATCAAGGTCATCTTCCTTATTCTCGGTGTATGTCAGTTAAGAGTATTTCCATTGTGCGGGAAATTATCAAAAGGGTAGAATTAATCTTAGGTATTCTCACAATACCTTTTATATAATCAAAAATAAATCTGACAAGGAATCATCTGACTTGACAAAATTTGCAAAAATGCATATTAAGTGTTGACACCTGCCCTATATTTCAGGAATACTAATCTGTTTCTCTAGAAATAATATAAATCTCTTTTGATCTTTAGATTTATTATTATGTTATATTTTTCACATAGCCTATTTATCCTATTTTTCTTTTGAAAAGATATCCAGATCAGTGAAATCAGAGATGATCAATGAAAAACAAGATATATATTATATTATATATATATATATTGACTGAAAGGCAAAAGGGAAAAAAATTGAATTTCCCTCCCATGTCTGGGTAACCAAGTATTTCCTCATAAAACAAACAAACAAACATAACTGCTTGGT
>JAEANM010021429.1:0-11855 GCA_017656035.1 Myanophis thanlyinensis
TGGCCACAGGAACCAATCTGTCTCTCCAGTTTTTTCCGGCCAGCTGGCAGGGGGAGCAGCGGCAAACACCAACCCGAGAATACGTTGACTTTGAAAGAGAGGGAGGCAAGGTAAGGACAAAACGGATAGATGGCAGCCCTCTAGGTCAGTCTTCCAGAGATATTGAAACCCAAACTTTAAAGCATTATGTGGAATGAATGTGCTATGTCCTACACATATCCATTTTTATGGAGACTAGTTGCCTGAAACTCTGCTGTTTTCCAGCAAATTGTCTGTGCTGTCTGAAAAATGTTCTGAAGCCCCACATTACAGTTTCAGTAACAGTTCTGTAGATAAATTTGTATCTATTTATAAATATATATTTTTTTCTGCTTGTTAGGAGTGTATTATCTCCAGTGGCCTTTAGTTTTTTTTTTCATTATCAGACCTTGTTTAAAACTCATGTACACAATATAATCCTTAAGAACTGCAATGGTTTCCTCTACAACCCTGTGTGATACTCCTTTTGCTGAACAGTGAAATTACACACAGTGTGCAAAGATTTTGCTTGAATGTCAACAGATAGCAATGATGCATTAGTGTACTTCTGACAGCATTCAGAACGGTCAGATTCCAATGCGGCATTCAAATGATTTCAGTTGATAGTCAGCTTAATATATGGCAGCTCATCTCCATAGACATAGGAAATCCTTGTAGAAAAGAGTACATATTAGAAAACACAGATCATTACATTTGTTTTTCTTTCAAAAGTAGTGAAAATAATCCCACCCTGAATTTGAAATTCCATGGGTATTTTTAGAACCCCAAAATTGCATTGGTTTAGTTTTGCCTAGCATTACTATGTTTTGCCTATCGAAATGCGCTTAGTGTGGTTACTGTAGATAAAATCTGCACAGAATGTATTTGATTAACTGTATCTAGGACAAGCTACTTTCAACCTAATGTAGGAACACAATAAATTATTCTTCATTACTGAGTAAAATGTAAGTGTAAGAATAAAATGTAAAAGATAAATTTTCTTATAATTCTCCAGACATGTGTGCTTCTTTAATACCTGTATATTGCTTTGTTTCACCAATCCTTTTTTAAAAATCAGAAGAAAACTCTTACTTTTAAGAGTTTCTTAAAAATTAATCTTATTTTTTCTATACATACACTTCTAAAAGGAATTATATTACAACAAAAAATTCTGTTTTCTTTTGCACAGTGTTCCATCATTTAACATGACAGCCTTTTCCTTGTACTCTGAAAATGATCCATTCTTATAAATGCGCTTGAATTATTGGAACAACTCCGATACACACACACCCTTCTAGTTTAAAAATGTGTTCCTTTTTCCTCAAGCTTCTCATTTTAACTTCACCTCTAGACAAGTACAATTATTGGTCATAAGAAATCTTAAAGGGGGGGACATCCAGTGACATATTTCTCATGATGTTTAATTTGTCACAAATGCACATAATTAAGTTTTCTGGTTTTTCTATGCTGTCCTTCACAGTGCACCAAAATCCCAATGGAGGCGTGTGTTGCTATTTTCATGCTGCTTTCCATAATTTGGGTCGTTCACTCTCAGGGAACCAAAATATTATAGTGGCAACTAGAAATTGTGAGCTAATAACCGAAGAACTCTAAAATACAATCACTTCTACTTTCACTTTTTCCTGATATATTCAATTTGGATTGAATTTTTACATGGAAAAACACCCCTTAATTTTTTAGCCCCAAATTCTTCTTTGGTTGCTGGCAAAGCACAACTAGCAGGCTTTGGTTTGGTGGTGGATTACATTTTTAGGATTCTGGAACTAAACTGTGCACATTATGGATTGTATTTGTGAGAAATCCTTGTGTACTTTCGTAAGTTACTATGCTCATCTTTGTGATTGTAATTAATACTTTTAAGAACATTTTGTTAAATAAAAGTTTTCTTTAAAAAAACTAGTCTGCTAAGAGTACCACTTTTGAAATAAACATTTAAACTGGCAATGTTAAAATTTGGAGATAGATTGCTTGTAAACATACAGTAATTAAATTTACAATTGCCCTTTTTCATTTTCAGTGTATTCACTTAATTTGTTGTGGGATTTTTTTTTTACTTTGTTTTAATCCGAGTAGAAAAGAATAAACTACAAAGAACCTCTGATTACTATTACTTTTCTTCTATGGTTTGACAAAGTCCTGTAAGAAATATTAAGCTACATTATCTTCATAAATATATTGGGACAATCACAGTGTCCTATCTGTTAATTCAGATTTTGTTGTTGTTATTTATTCAATATTATTTGCTTTGCAGAAGAAGAAAACAGCTAAAAACATACATTGCAATGTAATTGCCCTTTTGATATTTGTCTCTGGTTTATGTGATTTCCAACTGACATTAAGATATTATTTGAATTAATAGTGGATATCAGCAATTTTTATAAAAACAGTATAGTAATTATGGCATTTGTAAACTTATAGAACATTAAATATGTTTCCTGCTGATTCCTTTGTGTTTCTTTCATAGTATATTTCTTTTACTTTCTGACAATGTAATACTCAAAAGGTATCTTACCCAGTATTATATGTGAGGATTTAAAAGGGTGTTCCTTATGGGGTGTGTGTGAGAGATAATTCAGTGAATACAATTTCCCCATTTTTGTGCCTGTGCCCTTAACTATGGCGCAAGCAGCAAGCAAATATTCTAGCATAAAGAACAGTAAACTGCTTGTTACCTGTATATTGTACCATTTAGTTCTATGCAGCCCTTTTTTTAAAAGTTACACATAGCCTAATGGATGGGATTGTTCATTTTAACAAAAGTGGCACAGTAAAGCACTTTGTGCTTGAATAGTTAATATGTAGAATTTATGCATACAACTTTACAATGTTCATCTAGGAATAGAATTCCTTCTCAATTAGAAATTTAGCTTGCAATTGTAGATGCACAATTGATATATTCCAAGTACTTAATCATAAAATAATAATGCAGGAAACACTTCAATATCTCTCTATAATGAAGCCTTTGATCCAGCAGTTCCTCATCCACTTTTGGTGAAAACAGTTGCAGCGGCTGAACTATTGCATGAGATATTTTAAGTGGCGAAACTTCTAAACACTTAGATGGTGTGAACTGGAGTAGATTCACTTAAAAATTCTGTTGATAAGCACAATACATGAAAATTACTGTTGGGCCTGCCACAAGCTACCTAAAAAAAAAAAGAACAACAACGTGAAATAAATAATTATTTTTCTTCTGACTCATCATGGCCTGAAGCATTACTTTGTATAATATGATCCAGGCATAGTTTGGCTAAGTGTTCAGGTATCAAAGATAACATCAAGACTAACTGATCGGCTTCCTGTGGCAGGCTGTCTGTTCTAAAAGGGAAATAGCTGTTGAGAGAAAGGTGACTGGGACAGCAACGGCATTTAAACATCAATACTTCCTTTTGCTTTTTACCATTTGTCCTATAAAATTGCCATCTTGTACATAGCTGCTAGTTACATTTGGGGGAAATAACAGCTCTGAGTGGGAGCAGATGCTGTTTATATCAGTGGTCTCCAACCTTGATAACTTTATCTAAAAGGTGTTTTTTCAAGAGGCAACTGGATTTTCTGTTTTTTTTCCCTTTGAGGGCATTTCATTTCTCATCCAAGAAGCTTCTTCAGCTCTGACTGGATCCCCTTCCATCCCCCACCATCTAGTGAGAGCTGAAGAAGCTTCCTTTGATGAGAAGCGAAACTTCAAAGAAAAACCAGAAAAACCAATTGCCTCTTGAAAAAAGCACCTTTGGAACAACCATGACCTGGAGGACTGAGAATCTCCATAGACACTTGACAACTTGTGGACTTCAACTCCCAAAATTCCTCAGCCAGCATAGAAGGTTTATATGATTTTTGGTAGTACAAGTACTCCTCGACTTAACAGTTCATTGCTTAGCAACTGTTCAACGTTACAAGGGGGACTTACAATCTGGGTTCAAAGTTGTGATGGTCAGCCCTTCCCTCCTTGCAGGCACTTGGCAACATGGCCACATTTACAGTCATTTGTAGCATCCCACATCCACGTGACTGCCTTTTATGATGGCTTTGCTGAAAACACTTCCGATTTTCAGCAAAACCACCTATCATGGTTCTGAATATTAATCCCAATCAATGCAGGACTCTGAAGCTGTAGCTTTTCTCAAAGATCTCCTTTACTCAGTACATCAAAGCGGCACGTTCAGGTATGAATCCAACTCTAGATATTTCCCGCGGTTTGGTAGAACTAAAACAATAGATATTCCCCACCTCCCTGTGTCACAGGTCACATTAACCAACCAGGTAAGGGGCAGTCTTCTCAGCTGCTCCCTACAGCTCTTTTGAGCACTGATTAAGATGACCTTGGTTCCCACGAGCCCTATCACTGTTACATCTGGCACATTCAAAAAAAACATTCCACACTTCATCGCCGCCAACCACCACCACCCCATATGTATGTAAGTGAAGAAACAAAAAAAAAAGACTATGTCTTCAGCTAAAGCCATTTCGAGGGTTGACACCAACCATTGACTTAACTACCATGGTGTTGGCTTAACAATCACTGCAAGAAAGGTTGCAGAATCGGTTGTACAACTATTACAATGTACCCTATAGTGGGCAGTTTCCATTACTGTCATACGTTGAGGACTACCTGTAGAACACCATGGCAAGTGGGCTCCTCTTAATGAGGTAGAGAAGAGAGGAGTAAATACACCTTGTCGGTTATGGTAGGGGTGAGGAGAGTCAAGTGCAGAGGCGGTTTGGCAAGCCTCTGAGTAGAATCTCAAGCAGCACCCGTGACAACAGTAGTTGCAAGTGAGAGCTTTACCGTATGCCACCATTCCGGAGCTGTCGATTGCGGAGGTCCCCGACATATGACCACGATTGAGCTCCAAATTTATGTTGCTAAGCAAGACAGTTTTAAGTCAGTTTGACCCCATTTTACAGCCTTTCTTGCCACAGTCGCTAAGTGAGTCACAGCAGTTAAGTTAGTAACACAGTTGGGAAATGAATCTGGCTTCCCCAGGGACTTTGCTTGTCAAAAGGCTGCAAAGGGTGGTCACAGGACTTCAGGACGCTGCCACTGTCGTCAATATGAGTCAGTTGTCATGCCGTCTGAACTTTGATCGCATGACCGTGGGGATGCTGCGAAGGTCGTAAGTGTGAAAAACATCCATAAATCCCTTTTTCCAGTATTATTATAACGTCAAACTAAACGAATGGGTATAAGTTGAGAACTACTTGCATTTGGAAAGCATGATTCGCCATAAGCTGTGATGTAACCTCAGGAAAATAGAGACCATTTGTGTGGAATGAGGTAGCTCACTCATGGGAGCAGTTCATGGGACCAGACTTGCACACTCAAAGTGCTGGCAGAGGACACTTGATCACCTGTCTTTTTGGAAAGTGGAGAGTGAGAGCACGGTTAGACTGGGCAGTGGCTCAAATTCTGGGATGAGTCCTACGACTGCCATTGGATCAGTCCTGATCCTCCTTAATAACTCAGCAATTTCTCACTACCAGGGATCATGAGATTCAGGATTATTTCTAAGAGTTGGGAGTTCAGGCGCTGTGTCAATTTTTCCTTTTAGCAGTTCCAAGTCAGGATCGAGGCACGGAGAGAGCGAACCGAAAACTCCTGCTTTTGCAGGGTTCCTCTGGGCTTGTTCTTCTTCCCAAAGAATGGTCGTCAGCTAAAACTCTTCCAGAGTTTGAAAAGGTCTGAGTTTTATCTAGCTTCTGTTTAGTCCGTATGGGGTTTCGAAAATCCAGATAAATAAACAAGAGTTTGGCAAGTTTACGTCTACATATGTTTGTATCCAAATGCACACTCCGTGATGAGCTATTTTGTGATTAGGCTTCTGTTTTATGCTTCAGATTGGAATAAGTGCTTCAGACTGTGTAGGAGCACAGATGTAGCATCTATATGTGACTCATTAAAGCAGCTGCACCGTTTTCCACGAGGGGGTGGCTGCTGCGAAAACCTCCCAGCAGCAACTGTGCAAATCTGGAAACAGATGTGGCTGCTGCAATGAATCGGAGACAGGTGCTGCTTTTATCCTCTGCGCATTCTGAAGCACTTTTCCCCCCATTGAACTGGAATATTGCACAGCTCTGTTGAGATTTAATACTATTGTTGGAAGCCTCTTGTGCGCTTAGAGGGAAATTGAGTAACATAATCCAAAATGAGTAGGCAATTGTAGTCTAATAGCTGTACTCAGTCTTTCCTAATTTCATCCCAGCGGGAAGAGGTATTAATTCAGCAAGCACAGTCTGTTTCTTCTGTTTGGTACGCAGGAAGAAAAAGAGATGTGAGGAAAATGTCAGTGGCTTCATCATCCGTTGCCATGACGGGTCCCCAATCTTCTTCTGGTAGGAAAAAGGTCTCCTTGCTCGTGTTGCAACCACTTCATCTTAATTGGTTTTTAAGCCTTGCTGACTTAGCAAACAATCGGTCCCAAAATGACAAGACAGGATCCCATCTGCTGCCTCTTCAGACATAGAATAAAAGTTGGTCTTCTACTTCTTGTAAATCGCTGTCACTTGAGTGACATTGTTCCAAAGCTGAGCAGTATATTGGTTATTCCTGTGAGGTTTGTTGTCCAGATGTCTGGCAGAATGCCAGTTGGCAATCACGGTGGTCTTACCATGAATAAGTGCTTAAGGGAAAACACTGCAATTCATTTGTAGACTTTTTATTCATTCATTCCCCCCCTTCCTCCCTCATCTCATTGGGTTATAGAGTCCCATTAATTTACAGATAAAGGAAGTAATTTTAATAGGGTTTAATTACATTTCTGTGTTAAGCCATTCATAGAAACTGATGTTTCTTTGCTGGTTTCCATATTGCAATAATTTGTTGTGAAGATCAGTATAATGCTACGCCTTCCATTTTCAGCCTTCCATCAGTTTTACATACACATGCAAAAATAAATCATACATTGTAATAATTACATTTATAGGACATGATAGTAAGAATCTTTGAGTTACTTTTGCTCTCCCTATGAAGGTAAAAAGAAAGGCCTCTCTCTAGTGGTCCAGCTTATTTTGATGCTTTTCTGTGTATGTATTTTGAAATGAAACATTGAAATAAAATGCCAGCTTCATATAAGTGGACATGATTCTTCAGTTTGATGCATTTCTATCTTTTTATAAAAGGCTGAGTTTGCCATCACCCCTGCTGGCATTTCCAGCCCACATATAATGACCCAACTTTATTGCATAATAATACCAATGTTTATCATGTGTATTATTTTCCATCAAGCAACAAATTGGAGCAAATCCATTTGTGGACATTATATCTGTATATCTATAGCTTAATTTTTATGAAGTTACCCAAATTCGTCAATTTTAAATCTTGAGCCTATTTCAAAATATTTGATGGGTAGAAATGAATGAAAATTGAACCTGACTTCATCTTAATTTCTTATTAATGTTCCTGCTGAACTACTTTGAACATAGACATCGTACTTTGACCTTGCTTTGGCACCAGATGAACAATACCATGTTTAATATTTTGTTAATAATCTATAATTAGTGACGGGTGAATTTCCCTCATCTCATTCTAGTATCTAGACTGTGATTTATCCTGCAGTAGTGACTCTTCCACTGATGATGTTACTTAGTGTGATAATGAAATGTCTGCAAGAAAACAAGCAAGCTTAGAGAGCACCAAGGACCCCATTGATTCTCTGTGCCAGTGAAGCTCTGCATATGTACTTAATTGTCTTTGTACTTCACTTCAAAGTCATGTCTTTGGGCCATCTCTAAAAGACATTAAAGAACAGAAAATTAGATGCTGCAAAAATATGAAATCTTACCTAATATTGAGGCAGAATAAAATGTATTACAAGTATGAATTAGTATGAAACAATGCGGTTTAAGGAAAAGTGGGTAATCAGCAACTTCAGACAGAATATAGCAATTGTAATTTTCATATTCGAGTACAGGGCTGGGCTCTTTGAAAGACTGCTTTTAAAATACAGAATATTGTAAAAACAGGTGGAAGGGGTGTTGGACATTAATCTGGTTTCCGCACTGACTTTGCTTGCCAAGAAGGTCGCAAAAGATGATCATATGACCTGGGACACTGCGACTGTCAAAAATATGAACAAGTTGCCAGGCATCCAAATGTAAATCACGTGACCGTGGGGATGCTGCAGTGGTCGTAAGTGTGAAAAACAGTGATGAGTCACTTTTTTCACTGCCATTGTAACTTCAAATGGTCACTCAGTTAACTATTGTAAGTTGAGGTCTACTTGTAGGTGAAACTGCTTGAAGTATTCTGAAAAGTGTATTTCCGAGCCACTTTACTGCTTGTAAGTCAACGGACAGGACCTCCATAATTCGCACCCTATTCTTTTTCCTTATTTTATCAACTCAATTGCAGCGTTTATATTTTAAAATCTAGACAGCTTTAGAAAGGAGTGTTTGTAATTAGAGACCTGGTAAGGTTTAGAAGGTTATGTCTGCCCCTTTTAAAACAGTGATTGGCAAGTTGCCCTTCTGAATAATTGATGTTGAGTTTTGCTTTGGAATGTTTGTGATGTAAATAGTAGAAGAACACTGTTTGGCCTGTCACAAATCAAAGTGATCCAATGTGCTCTTGCTTGGCAAAGATTTCAGGGTGTGACTTTTAGGTAGACATCATATATATTCTCGTTCACATTGCTGCTGTTGTAATTATAACGATGAACATTATTTATTTTCCTAATGTTTCTGTTTATTATCACAAAGAGAACTTGTCAGCACTTTGAAAGATTTCTTCTAAGTCTGTTTGTCAGACTGCAGCAAATTTTTTCAATAGAGCTGATAAAAACAAGCCATTCTTCGTTGCCAATGCAACACTGTTTTGTTCTGTGAATGGTGCTTGGTAAAACTACAACATTAGAATGCCATTTCATTTGTCTAGTTACTACGATGATTCAGAGTCAGTTGAGTTCAACATTCAGGGTTCATTGCCGTAGCTAACAAGCAGACAGTCTGTTAACTGTGTTTCTGTGAATAGGACAAGTTGTATATGATGATATTTGGGCAGTGACTCACCTGAGTGTATTCTGTAAGAATGCGTGTTAGACCTAGTTGCTGGGAATACGACTGAAAACAATTCCAGTGCAGTGGTATTCTACGGTTTCCATGTGGTGACACTGACTATGCTGACTCACTAACTGATGGCTGATGATGGGTGAATTACATGCATTCAGTTGTGTTAGAAATGATTCAGTTGGCTTTTCTGAAAGAAAAAAAAAGATTTGTGACAATTTTAGTATATATACACTCTGAACTGGCTTTTTATAAAAGCTGACATTATTAATAGTAGCTTAGTAGTACTGGGGCCGAGTACTAAATTGGATATCAGAATGTAAATGCTCTTTTTACATGCATTTGTGTGAAAACATCATAACATTAAATGCAGTTGATAAGGGTGTCACGGGCTATGTGTTTAATGGAATTGAGAGTCCATTGGTGGTAGGCAGCTCAAAGATAGAAAGATGCCATCTGAGAAACATTGGGATGCTCTTGAGACACTAAAATGCGCTCGTTTCTCCGTAAATCAGGAGCATCAATAAAGATATAATTCACATTCTCGGATTTTGTTAAAACCACTATTGGAGTTAAAGCTTCTGTAATTCATAACATTTTCTTTATAGGTTCTCTATCTTACGTTAGCACCAAAAATAGGCTCCAGCATATGATAGTTAGTGAAATTGATGTGTAATCCAAATGTACTACAATTTCAAACGGCTGACTTGGCTTGCAGTACATTTTACTTCTGTTCAAAGCAGCTGCTTGTTAACCTATAAGCTTCTAACCATCACTGTTGACTGCTTACTGTCAGGTATTGAGTAATGATGTTTCTTTCAAGATACCTTTTAAAGAGACCCATTTCTATACCACTGAATAGTTGTACAGTATATATCACTGTGTTAAACCTGTATGTCTAAAATTAGTGTCTGTACTGTTCTATCTAAATTTGCATTAATGATGGAAAACAAATTAATAGAGGGTTTTTTAATGTCATCTCAAAGCTAAAATAGCATAACAATTTGAATACTAGAAAATAATCAGCTATTACATATTTGAATACCAGGCTTCCAGGGAGAAAAAAAATTGTATAGCCCATTCTAGCTCTCTTTTACCTGGGAAGAGGCACAGAGAGAAGATCCTGTAAGCCCTTGTCCCAGATTTTTACCCTAGCTCTTCAGTACACATGTTTTTGATATTATACAGATTCATAGAGTTAACCTAAAGTAAGGCAAGGGGAATCTTGGCTAAAGAGGCAACAGTAGTCTGCAGCTGAAAATTAGATTTCAGAGTTTACCTACGTACTTAGCTCATTTTAAGCAGTTTCGTATTTGAAGTTTCTTTGTATTTTACTAGAAAAACGTCTTTTCAAAAACATTGCATGTAGTAGGTACTGTTTTTAAAACAGATACAGCTTGAAATATAAACATTATTTCTGTACACAGGGCAGAGTTAACAATGTTCCCAAGATTAATTTTCATGAGATAAAACTCTGGCTGCTACTTTATTTTGTTGTGAAATAGCACACGTTGTTTATATGTAGCCTTAATCAGTTCTTCAAATTCTGAGCTATCACACCCGAGCAACTTGTCCTTGGATCTTCCTTCTAGCTGGTAGGTGTTTAGTATCTCCTCCACTAGCATCCCAGGCTTCAAGCAATTTAGGAGAGAAGAAAAGAAATGTCAGTATTTGGGCGTAAAGTAGCATCTCTGTAAATTTTATTTGTTTCATGGTGGCATGAGTGAAAAGCATCAGCATGTTCCTTGATCAAGACTCCTGGGCTAAAAGTGTTCAAATAATTCAAAAGACTCTGGTCTCCTTTTACGCAATTTTACTTGGTTGCTAGCTTGTTTTAAAAACATTAGAACTAGCTGTAAAGAGGATATGACAGCTATAAAAGTCAAATAGAGCTAGAAATGAAGAGGAAACCAATTTTTATCTTTCAAAAGGAAATGTGGTCAAACGGCTTCAGCAGTAGTAGCAGTTTCTTCCAAGCTGTCAACTTAGGCTTCTTTCTCTGACAGGGAGGAATATTCATTTACGTGGTTTAAAGAAAAATGATAGAACAAGGAACTTACAGGGCTTGTCTGTACATTGGGAAACATTTCAGTTGGAAGGGCATTTAAAAAAAAAAAAAACAACCAGCAAGTTTCAAGATTCAGACGCCTGTCCTAAAATAAATTCAGGATTTCAGCAGGGAGGGAGCCAAATATTACCAGTATTATGGAACAGTTTCCATTTGGGTATTAAATATGCCCTTGCTGTGGTGGTTTCTGGAAAATATTGGAAATGTAATTATTCTACAGCAGAGCTGTCAAACTCGATTTCATTAAGGACCACATCAGGGTTGTGTTTGACTTTGGGGGACCAGGATGGGCATGGCCAGCTTGATGTCACTCGTGTTGGGGGTGCCTGTGGTGGCCCAAGCATTCTGCTAGCGAAAACAGGCTCCTGAGCTCCATTTTTTGGTTGCAATGGCCTTCTGCAACCCTCTGCCAGCAAAGCTCGGGAGGGCTGCCTGCAGTCCAGAGGCATTGTGGGCCAGTCCTGTGATGTTTCCAGGGTGGCCCCACTGGCCAGATCTAAGCACCGAATCTGGTCCCCGGGCCTTGAGTTTGACACCCCTGCCCTAGAGGCATTTAGGAATTGAATATTGTCTATTGTTGCTACCTTGTAAACTGAACTGCAGGATGTAGCGTAACCGTCATCAGATTGTGTAATAGAGATTATAAGTGTGTGATGATAGTAAGGTGTTACTCTGCTAGTTACATTATTCTGTAGGTGTTTGCTGCTTTGCTGCTGATGGGTTGATTGTTTGAAGTTGTGTATAT
>JAEANM010021430.1:0-11855 GCA_017656035.1 Myanophis thanlyinensis
GATGGATGGATGGATGGATAGAGCATATTTACAGTAGTCCATTTCTAAATCCATATCAAAGCAGGGTGGTCAATTCAATCCAAGGGGAAGCCATACTTTGATTCAGCACTTAGTTGAAAAAGAGTGCTTCACCTGAAGATATGCTATATCAATGCATCCTGCCAAAGTTTCATACAGCCCTAATGCACAACATATTTCCACCAAGTTCTACTCACCAGCACCCAATAACTGCGTGTACACAGTTTCATGAAAGATAATGACTCCAGGACCCAAAGTGGACAATGGAACATCCAATCCACAACGGGCTGTGGTTGCTTTCAG
The DNA here is from genome assembly GCA_017656035.1 of Myanophis thanlyinensis. Lineage (NCBI taxonomy): Eukaryota > Metazoa > Chordata > Lepidosauria > Squamata > Homalopsidae > Myanophis > Myanophis thanlyinensis. The sequence continues at coordinate 322 of JAEANM010021430.1, forward strand.
TTCTTTGGTGAAGTGTTTTAGGTATGCTTCCGAAGCATCTCCAAGAAATTTGAAGAGATCATTGTGGAGTCTGTCAGCATGTGTGCGGTAGATGATGAGATCTGAAATAGCCAAGACCTTCAGAAGCAGGCGGGTCCTCTGACTTAGATTCTCCATGGCACCAAGAAGACCCTCTGTGTCAATCACTACCATTTTATGAACAGGGTCATAGGCAGCCCAAACACCTACTGTACAAGACTCCTGTGCAGGAGATGTTTTAAAGACTTCACGGCCATAAAAGAAAGTGTGGTTAAGGGTATGAGATTTCCCATCTCCCGTATTCCCAAAAATAGACACCACCTTTACATGTTGGTCAGGCTTGCAGTTCAGTTTCCTGATAAATTCTTCTTCATTCTCCACCTTCCAACACAAGAAGAAAAAAATTAAGATTTTATGAGAACATTGTAACTTCTGCATTCTTACTACTACCTAAATCTAACTTGTAATCAAGCTGCCAACTGCCACGTTTAATCTGCAATGTTCAGAGTTGATCAGACTTGTACTAAAGGGACCACCATAGTTTAATAACCTCTTCCAAGAATGCTACTATTTATGTATCTTTATACTACCAGTCCCCAAATAGGTGGGGATATCTACCAATTTCAAAAGGCTAAGCCAGTTGAATTGGTATGTCATTCTAATCCTAAAAGGACTCTAAAAACCTTACAGACTCTCTTGGAATAGATTTATAAACAATCAAAACAACATGACAATGGTTAAATTACAAATACAAAAACTTTGGCATTCAAAGACTGTTCAAAACAAAACACACACAAAAATCCATAAAAGAGTAGTTCTCATAATAATTCTACAATACTTGGTATATCAGCTTAAGAGAGAACAAGGTCCAATGTGCAAACTTAAACCAGTCACTACTCAACTGGATTACATTTATATTGTTATCAAGAAGAAATGAATGGAAAAATTGATACATCTTGAAAAGAAAATGCATGTATAATTCAAAAATAATTTTGTTTTTTAAATGGGTGCTTCTTTTTCTTATGCCTTGAGGTCAGTATTGGCTCCTAGAGAGTATCTGAAAGTTGCTCTGCAAGTTTCTTAGCAGAGTTATTTTTTTTCAGTTGCCATTGCCTTCCTAGGACTGAGAGAGAGTGAATGTCTAGCTTTGTGCCTAAGGCTGGACTAGAAGTCAGAGTCTACGAGTTTCTAGCTTGGTGTCTTAATCTCTAGATCAAACTGGCTCTTGAGATCTATCATTTTCCAATTAAGTCAGTGAGCACTTAAATAACAGGATCCTGGATTACCATACTTAACTATGAAATTTATTTCTGGGAGAACAAAAAGTGGCTATTTTGTTCAACTCTTATTAAAGGATGTCTTTAAATTAAACAGACATATAAAGGATCAATTTTAGTCCTCACCTCAAATTTATATTTTTCATCACATTCATTTCCAAGCAAAATTTGCAATGTACAGAAAAGGCATGCTAGGTCTACATGTGGAATGCAATGAAGTAACATAGTTCTACAGAGATAGAATTAAATTTATAACTTCATTCTGTGCGTGACAGAATCAGTTTTAGTGTTCCTTCATATAAAACACTTGTTAAAGTAAAAATGTTGTGCCAGAACAACCTTTCATACAAACAGATACATCAAATTTTGAGAATACGAGCACAAAATGGCTGCACGCAGGGCTTAATTATTCCTCAAATGGCGGTCATGAAAATGTGGCTAGTCAGAAAAGTAGAGAATGGACCATTTCAATTTATAACTGCTTAAGAAGTTGCAGATAGGTACAGTCTGGCTGTACTCTGAAGCATTATTTTCCCTTGAACTTGAAATACTGCACAGCCTGATCAGAAATGAAGGGAGGGGAAAAATAGACAAAAAACAAATTAATCATATTTTCTTAATTTAGGATTGTTTTCTAACTTAATCCTTTGTATGCATTGTTTAAATATTTTATAAAGGTATTAACAATAGTAAACTTCAACTGCCTTAAAATTGCATATTTGCTAAATGCTTAAACAATATTGTCCTACTTTGTTCATCATGTCAGTTCAACAAATTCCTAGCTAGCGATGAGCGATGTATAATATGATTAAGGATAATTATTTAACATGATCTTCACTTGTCCAGAAAACAGCAATATTGTCTAATTAGATTTACATTTTCCCCAATCTGGTACCCTATGGATGTGTTGAAATTGACCATGGTGATCAATTAAATTACAATTGGCCATGGTGATCAATTAAGTTACGATTAATTGATTGTGGTGCTTGTTACCAACTTTTTAAGGAAGGCTCCAAATTAAAGGCAGAAAAACAAAATTATTGTTCATATTAAAGACATTGGTCAAACATTTAAACTGGGCATTCAATAAACAGCAGTTTATGCCACTGAAAAGTTTCATGATGACTCATTCAATTTGTACTCATTGGATATAAATGATTACACAGTTCAGCTTTGCAAAAGTTGCTTATGGACTTTGGAATTAAAATGCTAGTTTCCCAGAAGTTGGGCCGAAGATTTTTCTCCATAACTTCAAAAGAGTAACAGCAGTATAAATGATGATGCCTCTGCTTCCTACAGCAGCAGAACAAATCAACCATTTGGTTCTTGTGTACAATTTATCCTGATCTTTTTATGTGTATAGAAACACTGTAGAAAAGTTCTGTTAAAGCAAAAGGGATAGGAACCCATGAAGAAAAAGTCATTTTGGTAAGTGCCCAAACATTAACGTAATTGATCAATCGTGCTTACCTATAATTTGATTTCTTTAATGTTGATTTAGCACATTGACAGGGTATTCACATGTTATTAAGAAATGGTTGGCCTAACCACAGTTTACTGAATAAGTCACAATTGTCTGGATACACATGCTGTACTAAGCCATAAATTATAAACCATACTACTTGAATTTTCATCAAGCTATGCTAAAATCAAATCAACTATATTATGGCTTAGTGTGATGCTTGAAGACAGTAGGATAATAGTATTTATCACAGGGTGTGCAACTAATTTTCCCAAGGGGCCAAATGAAAAACTGTTGTGGAGGATCAAACAAACAGGGCTGTAAAAATGCTTGGGCAGGCAGGCATGTGTGCACATATGTAAATTGAAGAGGAAAAAAAAGCAGTCACCTTCAAAATAAAAGCATTCCATGCAGGCCAGACAGAGACAGCCAAAGGACCAGATATGACCCAGTGGCCATAAAATGCCTAGATCTGACTTATCATGTACTGTATCTTGTCAAATCAAAAGGAGATTATCACTTGAATATGAACTGATAGAATATGAAGGGAAACTTCAGAGTGATAATTGAGGTTTGTTTTTTTTTCAAAATAGCATCATCCTAAACCAAATAAGACATTATTATCAACCTCTATTCTTTCCAAAGCTCACAACAATTCTTACCTGAATCTCCTCTGTTTCATCCACCAGCAGGAAGCTTACCACATGTTCTGTCATCTTCTTCCTCTTGGTCTCCTCATCCATTCCTTCCTCTTCTTGCTGCCCATGATGTCTGCCACTATGGTATACGGTAATGGGATGTTTTCTCTTGTTTCCACCAGCATGAGTTCTCTTCTGACACTCTAAACATAGGTTGATTTTGCATGCTTGGCACCTAACTGTTGCCCTTTGTCTAGAGCTTATGATATTGTTCTGCAGAATGCTGCCACTTGTAGCTTTGCAGGTGTCACAGTACGGGACATGGCCAGGTTTGATTCGAGTCCGTTCATGATTTCGAAGTCTTTCTTGTCTATGCAGTTCTTCTTCGCAACGCTGGCACTGCAAACTTCCACATTCATCACATTCAAAGATTGCTTCATCTGTGCCACTGCAAGCATAGCTTTCCTGACACAAAAGTGTGGTATTCAGTCCTTTATCTACAGATGGAGGTTGGGCACTCATCTTCCTCAAATTATTACTTTATAAAATTAGGTTTTTTTATCAGATACATACATTGGTTTGCCAAAGGACTAAAATCAGTTCTTGTCTTAAGAGAGAGGAAACTATAAAAGTTGGAATATATGTATCAGTTTTGATTCTTCCCCTCTATGATGCTTTCATGAAATGCATTAAAAAAACCCTACTTGGCCTAAAAATTGTAAATACAGGTTTCCATAATGATTGAGAGGGGCTGTAAAATTCCACACTTAAAGTGACAATAAACTTGGATACATGTAAGAAAAACAATCTGATATGCCTCCAAAATGTAAGCCAAGTATTTTCTTGGTAATGTCTAAAACATAAAGGAAAACACTGATTTAATATACACATATACATAAGTGCAATAAAAGTTTCAGATAATATTAAAAAAACAATTATTTTATTTACATAATGTATTCCCCTTTCAAAGTGAAAAACATTTATAGGTATGTTTAAAATCTTTGCATAACAAAGATACCTTTGATTAAAATAGTCATATACAAAATCTCCATTTGGGCTTCAAACATAATTTAAAACTACTTGGGGATCTTTCTACCATGTTGATAAGGACAATTTTATCAAATAAATATAGGACTGAACACCGTTCAGTTGAGAGGCCCATGCTTTTTGTTTTAAATAATTATAAGTTACTTTCCATGTAATCAAACTGGGTGGCATCTAATCTTAAGTAAAAGTGTTTTGGATTAAACTCTTCCAAGCAATGATAACATAGCATCTTTCATAAACACACACCAAGTAAACCACATCAAAGTTGGACATATCTTTAAGCCCTACAAATAGACAACATGCCATATAGTGATGAATTATTTAAAGTAAAGCCATAAAAATTAACTCTAAACTGTTTTTAAACGGGCCAAGAAAGTGGGGAAGGAGAGGGGGAGGGGAAAGAGTGGTTACAGAAAACACACTGGTTCAGTGTTTACTTGTGACTCGCTCGCTACCTATGAGATCTTGATTTAACCCTATCTGATAATCTAAAGAACAAAATATACAACTCGCGGTTTGATTGAGTTACTTGAAAGCACTACATCCAGATAATCGTAAACTAAATTTAATTTCTCGTGAGGCGCTAAATCTCCCCTTATAAACAAGAATAAGCGAGAGGAAACGGAGTAAAATAAGACGACAAAAACAAACCGTACAGAAGAACAACGCAGCCCGATCTATTGTTTATAAAACAATAGGCATCTTCTTCCTCCTCCTTTTCCTCCCTGCAAGTCTCAGTGACTAAGTAATCAAATCGTTGTCTCCTCCCCCGGCTCCTCTTTTTAACTACTAAACCCGGCGGTGGACAGGGAGGGACCCCTTTTTTCCTGATAAAAGGATTTAACTATCTGGATTCCAGCGTGTGAACCTGACGCCCCGGTAGATGTAAAGGCCAGTCCCACGATCGTCTGTTTTCCCCCTTGTTGTCACTGTTGATCAGCTGATCTCAGGGAACTTCAGGGCTTTTTTTTTTTTTAAGGCAGGAAGGTAGGTGGTCAAATGGGAAGGAGAAAGGACGGACAGGTGCATTGTGGGAATTGCAGTATTTTTGCTTGCAGCTTCGCTGTTTTGGAAATGGAGAGAGCGCCTCAAAAGCAGTAAAACAGAATCGCGCAGCATATCGAGAGACGTAGTTTCAAAAGTCCTAGGGCTCATAGTTATGGGAAAATGGTGGTAGAAGAAAGAAAGTGCATGGACCAAATAGAATAGACACTGTGCAGAATATTCGAATAAATATGAGCCTTTAATATTTACAGCTTATTAGTGTTTACTGAAGATGTTAAGCTGTTTTCAGAAAATGTTGAAGCATAAGAGACATAGCTAATACACATGGCATAAGTGAGAAAGCCAACAAATTCCTCCCAAAAGTCAATGTGTGTTTCATTGACTATAGGAAGGCACTATATTACAGTAAGTCAGCCATGTCAATCAATTGGGAAATAGAAAATAGGGAAACTCAGAATATCTTATTTTCCTAAGGTGAAAGGTCATCACGTGAAGTCTGGAGAAAACAAGGTAACACAAAATTAGGTGAAGGATGGTGAAGGAATGAGGCAAAGTCTTCTTATTTGTTTAATTTACAGACTGAATATATAACTGAGGGAGGCTGGATTGGAAGATAAGCATGGTTTTAAAATTGGAGAAAAAATATCAACACCCTGCAGATGACACTCTTCCACTAGTTGACAATGCTATTAATCTGTCTAGGAATGAATGTCAAAGGCCACAGGGGAAAATGGGATTGCAATTAAATATCAAGAATACCAATTGATCATAACAGGGATAGCTACCAGAATCAACAATGAAGATATTAAAATGGTGATTAGCTTCTACCTTTTAGAATTGACTTGTCAACAATAAAGGAGCCAGCAGTCATGAAATATATAGCAGTTTAGCACTTGCTATGGTAGCAATTAAGCCGACTTAAGACAGGACTCCACACTAATTACTCTTAAGGAATATTGATGTCTCGTAACAAATACATGAGACAAAATCCTTACACCATTCTTTTGCATTCTCCAAACTTTATCTAGTACAGGTAGTCCTCGACTTATAACCACAGTTGAGCACAAAATTTCTGTTGCTAAGTAAGACATTTGTTAAATGAGTTTTGCAGCATTTTACGATCTTTCTTGTTTCAGTTAAGTGAATCACTGCAATTGTTAAGCTAGCAACACAGTTGTCAATTCAATTCAATTCAATCCAGTCCTTTATTGTCAATGCATGTGTGCAACAAAATTGAGTGAGCCTCCATCAGTATAATCACACAAAGCACAGAAACACAGAATACATTCAGATCCAGACTTATAAACAAATCCCTAACCCCAGGAAATGCCCGGGCTGGCACATTTCCACATACGTTTCCACATATATATCTGTATGTGGAAACGTGCCAGTTGTGAAGTGAATCTGGCTTGTCCATTGACTTTGCTCGTCAGAAAGTCGCAAAAAGGAGATCTGATGACCTGCAACCATTATAAATGTGGGCCAGTTGCTAAGCATTTGATTTTTGATCAAATGATCATGGAAAGGTTGTAACTGTGAAAAACGGTCATAAGTCACTTTTTTCATTGCTGTTGTAACTTTGAACTGTCACTAAATAAACTGTTGTAAGTCGAGGGCTTCCTGTACAGTAACACAGGAGTGCAGTTATTTTATTGTTCTTCAATCTTTAGCCACCATTTTAAACAATGGCAAAAATCTGATTCAACCGTAGAACAGAGGAAGGAAAAATAGCAACTGCAAGACAGTGATAATGGCAACTCTTTCCCTCTCGGCACTGAACGCGTCTAAAAATTAGGAGTGTAAAATCTACTCTAGAAAAACCACCAACACCAGATTGAGTTAAGAATTTTCTGTATCTCTTTGACAATATTTATTGCTGGTCCGGATTTTTCCAATTTAGATTTGTTAACATGTCAGATTCTTTTAAAGCTTGAACCCGAAAGAAATCTTCTAAGTCAAAAAAAAAAAAAAAAAGCGCGTTCGCCCAAGACCGCTTCTTCCAATGGAACAACCACAACGTCGGGAGAAAGGACGGAAGTCGGCGAACGGTAGGCATGCGCAGACCCAAAATAATTCCTAGAGAGGTGCCCGTTCCTCGAGATACCTCTAGGACCATTCCTCTGCCCCTCCATGATCAAAACGAACGCAGCGTAGGGCGGTCTTTGGCGGAAATCCGAGTTGGGGGAAGGTTGTTCACGTGACCATCTGGCGTAACGCGACGGCGCCTGTGGCTCTGAGTGGCGCGTTTGCGGCCTAGTTTCCTTTGCCGGGTCGAAAAGAGAGGAGGCTGTCGGGCCTGTTGTCTTCGGCCGCTGCTTTCGGTGAGAGAGCGGGGCGATGCCCGTGCAGCTTATCCTTACGGATAAAGAGGGGGGACCGAGGAGGGTTGGGGTTTGGGGGCACTTGGGGCACCTGTGTGGGGGGGGGGACCTTTCAGGAATGAGGGCGGGCTGGAGGGGGCCCTTGTGGAGCTTTTCAGGGAGGGTTATGACGCTTTGGGGGGGGGAGAAAAGGTTTGGATGTTTCCCTTTTTCTTTTAAAGCATCGTGTTTCGTGGTGGGGAAAAAGGGGATAGAGGGCTAGGAAGGCGATAGGGGCGATACCGAAGGCCACTCTGTCGAGGCCCGAGAGCCTCGAGTTCGCAGTAGCTTTTCCCCCGAGCCATCCATCCTCCTTGGCTTGCATGCAGTAACAGTAAATGCAGCGCAGCGTCGAGAGGTGAATTGCGTCCGTGAGGGAGTCATTGCGAAGCAACCCTTCGCCGGCTGGCAAAAAGATCGCTTAAAACACGAGGCGTTTTTTGTTTTTGTTTTTTGAAAACTAATAAACGAGGTGGGTTTTTTTGTTTTTTTTTAAACGTAATCTCAGAGAATCCAAAAGGGATCCGTAGAGGAGCTTTTGCGGTCCGGCAATGGTTTTTTTCAGAAAGCAGCTAATTCAGAAAACGGTGTTTTTATCCCGTTTCTTGAAATAGAAGGTTGTGTAGAACCGTGCAAGTCTCGTGGTGTAGGATCAATCACGACCGTTTTAAGTAGCGATTAATCATCCCTGAAAAGCACCACAGGGGCCATGCGTTTATTTTTTATGGATCTGCCGTCTTCTGCAGACGTTTTTAAATACATTTGTAATTTAATGTGAAATTTAAGACAAACTGATTTTTTTAAGGGGGATTGCCCTGTAAATGGTATTAAAAATGTACTCTAAGCCCCAAAATATTTACCTGAAATGAAATCTAAACGAATTAAATTTGTAATCCAGAAAAGAGAAGGTAATCTGAGAAAAACAGATGGTAAGGTAATGAGAAGATATGAGGAGATAATCTCAGAAAGACAGGTGGTAAGTTGACTTTAAGTGCATCTTTTGTGTTTAGCTTTGAAATGTGGTTATCCATAGCCTGTTAGCTGCTTTAATGTATTTCAAGTTTTAGGTGCTGGATGTAGTTTCTTTCTCTTGCTTTTCTCTCCTTGCTTCAATCAAGATGCCATTAATTAAAGAAGAGAAGGTGACAGTTGTGGCTAGGAAGGGCTTTGCACAGTCTTGTGCACCAGTCCCTAGATCAGGTGGCTCTGTTCACAATCATTTATGCCTCTTCATTGGACTACTGTAGAGTAACATGCTATATGGGGCTGCCCTGGAAGAGTATCAGGTGCAGACTATATGTTTCCAGAATATCACATGTTCCACAAACTGCATGTGTTGCCACTTTGCTTCTGGGTCCAATTCAAGGTGCTGGTATTATCTTTTAAAGCTCTTCATGGTGTGTGACCAACGTATCTGATCACCTCCCCCCATCTGCCTTTCTCTCTGAGTCTGGTAGAGAATGCAGGCTGTGGGTTCTGTCTGCTAGTAATTTACACTTCATGGGTACCAGGAGGTAGGCATTCTTCCAGTCCCACAGTAAAGTGAGACTCCCATTCCTGTTGATGTTCAGGAGATCTTTCAACACCTGGTTTTGTTACTGGGCTTTCTCCCAGGGGACCAGTAAAATCTTACAATGGGTTATAATGGCTGCAGCTGATAATTACTTTGCCATACAGTTTTTTGTTTTTAATAATTGTTTTAAATTTTAAGAGTGACTTTATGTATTTTAATTTATTATACAATACCATATTGTTAAACTATATATTTTAATAGTTATTAGAAATTCAAAAACTCTTCTTTGGCAACTTTTCTATGTGTACTCAATTTTTATTTAAATGATAACATTTTTTAATATAATGTTCAATAGCAGATGTCCATTCATGTGATTCATGAAATGTCTTTTATCTTTTTCTCTATTGTTTTATAGTTTTAAGGAAAAATGTGTGCTGTGTTAATTTTAGAAGTTGCAAAAATATTCCATAGATTTTATCAATATACCAAGTAACCTAACCAGAACAATTGATTATTAATAAAGTACTACCTGTACTTGAAAATGCCACCTGACACTAACTTCTCTTATTTCCTTATATACTTACAATAATTATTTGGGAACAGTTAGATTCTGAGAGGAACAACTGACGAATATAGATGAATCAATGAATTATTTCAGAAGTATTTTGCTCATTAGTAAGACCATAATGATACATTAAATAATGTTCTATATTGTGTAATAAAGTTTTTGGATGTATGTTGTGGGTCAATGTCTGGTTTCATCCAGCTGTTTGGATTTCTTTTGTTTTTTTTTTTACATAGAAGAAGGATTCCCTTTTTTCACATTTTACTTTTGTTTTCTGCTGTTTTTATTTTTGTTGCATATTCTTCATTTTGCATATTTTCATCTGCAGAAGTTTATTTCCTATTTTTAGATTTTTTTAATATTTGGTCAGTCTTTTCTTCTTTATTTTATGAAATGTCCCCTTCTTTTTCTGAATTAAGCTGATTCCCTCAGCAATCTCATGGATCAGAAATTGTTCTGCATCACTTTGTTATTGGTCAGCCTTCATTTTATCAGTCATATTTTGCTTGTTTAAATTATCCTTAATTTCTGAACATAAAACCACTTAAATTTGCCTTTTGAAACTTTGCTTTAGAAATACTATAATTGGAAAAACTAGGACTGCGTAAAATATGTTCCACAACTGACACTTATAATCACTATAAATTAGTATGCTTTCATTTTTCTGTTCTGAAACTTTGGAATTTTAATACTCTTCTTTCAGCTTTTTATGTGAAAATAAATTAAGTGAACGATGCTTTCAAATAAATATAGAATTATAGCCTCATCTAATCTGCTTTTGAATATAAGAATGAAGGGATGAAGATTGAATATTTATTTTGTTTAATTTATTTTGCAATTCTACAAAATCATTTAAAACGGATTACATAAAGAGACTTAAATCTGAGCAAGCAATAAATCTCTTCAGTGAGTACAAAAAAGATTCTGTCTTGTAAAAGGTTTTACTTGCCTGCTTTTTAACACCCTAATAAAAAGTATTAATCTCTTCTTTATTAGCCCCTATTAGAAAGTAAAAGGATATCAAAAATTCAACAAATTTATAGAATATGCAATATCTCATCTACAAGACTATTCGTTTCAGTAACCTATGTAGAAGAATCTAGCGCAACTAACACAGATACACAGCAGACTAACAACAGATTGCTTTCCACTTCTGGCAGCTGACTTTTTGTTGTGGTTATGTGAGAAACCTTTCCATTTCCAGTGTGTCCAATCTATATAGAATTATAGTAGACTAGCATCTCAGGGTGGATGTCAGTTTGTTTTGTCTCCAATCCATGTTAAATATGCAAAAGACTGTGCAATCAGTTCAGAAATCAATTGGAAATGTTGGAGGAAGGAGAGAATGATTTCCATTCTTCATCATTTCACTGCACTATGTACATATTGGGTAGATAGAAGGCCTTTAAAAGTAGTGTGACCATAGTTCATTCCCTTGTTCCTGACCTATACAGAATACCTTGTAATTGCATATGCATCATGGTTACAGGAAGAGTGCTTAAATATAAGATTGCAGCAAATAATAACTCAAAAAATAGCATAAATAAAAACTCCAGATCTGTTAGCAGCAAAAAGAAAATATCTCAAGATAGACATTTTTGAAGAAATGTTGGAAGTTTCCCCGAATCACTTTTATTTATTTATTTATT
>JAEANM010021431.1:0-11855 GCA_017656035.1 Myanophis thanlyinensis
GTGTAGTTGTTTGTTTGTTTGTTGTTGAAAACTTAATAAAATTTTTACAAAAAAAACCAGTGGTTAATATCTAATAATAAGGTTTCAGAATACAAGAAGAGTCTGTATTTGCTGTAAACTGCCCAGAGACATTTTACATGAGATGGGTGGCAAATAAATTTTATAATAAAATATTTAAATTTTCATAACAGATACACTAAAATGATTGACTAATTTATGGTTTAATATGTTGTGTGAATTCAGGGTACAATGAGTAATGTGTGAAATCAGAGAGTATGCCTTTGATGTAAATCAAGAGAAATGTATGAACGTCACCAGCATTAGAGCAGTGTGGAACCTAATGATGAGTAATAATGTTTTTATGAAGATTACATTTTGGTCATTGTACATTATAAATTTCCAGAGAATTACTGTGTTTATTCTTCCTGAAATCTTGAATCACCAAAACATTGTATCTGAAAACAAAACAAAACATAAAACTTACAAGCATCATTACAGTTTAGGTTTACTAACTTCTTCAGCTGAAATAAACTAGACTTCATTTTTTATTGATTTTAATGAGCTGCAATAATATTGAGCCCATCTGCATCTTGAATTTACTAGAGCTTAGATATAATCATGTTTTCCAGGTACGTTAAGTTTAAAGTCCCATAATAATTCACCACAAATTGGTTGAATTACAGTGCAATGTCTTCATATGGTTAAATATTTATCCCTCCCTTTTATTAATTGAATTTATGGGTCATCTGGATTTATTTTGTCTACAGTTACTGTTAGCCAATTAATATGATGCAGTTTATTTAAATGTGGACAAATTTTGTTTTATTGCTTAATCAGCTATAACCAATCATTAATTTGTTAGTTGTTGTTTTTTTAATCTTACTTTGCATGTTTTCATTTTTCTTCCTTACTGAAGTTGAATTCTGGTTACTGGTTACTGACTATAACAAAAGACAGATGACCGATTTATTAAAAAACAAAACAGCAGTGCTAATATAGGTAGCAAACAGCATTTTATTAAAATGTATCTTATCAGGGTTGCAAAGAACAGTAATGCTGAATGCTGTATCACAGAGGATGACAGGATTTGTGAATGTGGAAAATCATGCCATCAAACTGGTGTTAATATAATCAGATGATTGTGGTCCTAATCCTCACCTACTGGAGGAAATTATTGAGAAAGTAAAGGTAACTGGAAGCCTTGGAAACAACCACTATGTTATCCTAGAATTCCAGATAGCATGAAGAGGAGAAAGTAAAAACACTCAAACTTCAATATTAGACTTCAGAAAAGCAGACTTTGATAGAAGAATAATAGGAATGTGCCAATGGCTTGGTATCCTAAAGGAGAAAATGTCCAAGAAGGCTGAAAGAAGGCTTGTTTCTAGTGAAACAAGGCATCAGAAGCACAAGCTTAAACAATTCATACAAGAAGAAAGAATGGAAAATATCTAAGTAAATTAAAGTGAACTCACAATAATCTTTAATCAACTTAATAAATTGATTAGGAAAAAAAATGTACAAGAGAAAGAAATGGGACTGTATCAAAAAAAAGAATAGAAAGCACTTTACAATAAGTGCAAGTTTAGCATAAGAAAATTAATCATGAGGTTAGGCTAGTAACAATAGTAACAAAAGTTTTTTAAAGTCTGAACAGAGTTGGAAGATTCCTTGGATGTCTTCTAGTCCAAACATCTGCTCGAGCAGGAAGTATTATACCATTCTAGACAAGTGGTTGTCCAATCCCTTCTTCAAACCTCCAGTAATGTAGCACCCACTACTTCTGGAGGCAAGATCTTTTACATTTCCAGTTATCGGAGTAGTCTCATCAGCACAACACAGGTTAGTGAAGTTTCTTTCTCCAATTTTAGGAAAATTGAATATTACATTATACCTTAGTGTACTTACATTGTTATTAGAGTCAAGAATTGTTTTCAATTTACATTGCAATGGAAACTTTCTTAATTTCTATGTGAATCTAAAATAATTCATATATTAGGGAATAATATGCACAAAATTTTACCCAGCTTTCATGAAGATTACTTAAAATGTACAAACCGAGGAGAAAATTGGACTGAATAAATTTAATATTGGAAAAGTGAGAGGCAGAATGAAATCAGATTGGCAAATTTATCCATCCCTAATTGCTCCCTGAATGAATGCTTTTGCCTTCTTTCACACAGCCTAAAAACTCTGAAGAGTTTGAGCAATTCATATAGAAACTGTTTAAAAGGTAAAAATGTGTTCCTCTCCTGCCAGTAGCTGTAAAAATGGACATGTTGTAGAAAGAATTTCTACAGAGAACAAGAAAAGATACTACTTTTACAACACATCTGCAAAAAACAAAAACAAAACAACAACCCTGCAACCACTTAGGCTGCCAATATAGCACATGATTTATTCTTTAGAGTTGAAGTACAAAGAAGGAAAGACATTTGGTAGAATTTCTAACAACAGTACTTAAACATATTGCAGATTATGGAGAAAAATATAGCAGAGGCTAAATGTTTTACAGGAAAAACATCCCATCTTTAAGAAAGTCAGAATTCCTAATCTTGAAAGAAAAATGGGAAATAATATTATCTGATTTATATTAAAGATGCAATCCCTCACAAGTTTTTCTCACTGGAGCTTACAAAACAAAGTGTGAAATAGGTTAAAATGATGTGATTCTCAAGTTTCATGCTTGTTATGACAAATATATTATCTAGCTTAGACAGATTCTTATGCCATCCCTTTACTAAACGTTTGAATGGATTGTATCTTCATTGGGTAAAATTTAGAAGTTAAGGTTAATTTATTTCCATTTGGATTAATAAATGAAGACTTTTACTTGGCCTATTGTTTTTTCCAAGAGGAAAATCCCATGAAATCCAATATGAATTACAGCATCTATCCCATCCTTGAAATTTAAGACCTGAAAAACTGCCAGATCTAACTTGGAAAGCTATACAAGAAGATTGGGGGATTATTTTACTGTAGCAAACTTTGTTTAGTGATACATTTTTTCCCAGTGATAATAATGCTTTTATAATTACCCTTTTTTTGTTGTTGTTCTGCTCTCATTGTTGGCCTTCAGATTTCCGTTAAGAAAATGCCAAAAGGCTTCAGTTAGTATCCTATTACATTGACAGTAGTAAATAGCTGGACATTCCCTAATAGCAAGCTGTGCTGCATAATAAAATGTTGTCTGATGAAGTTAAAGTGAGAGAGAACAAATGTGTAAGTAAATAACAATGAACATTTCCCCCCTTTTTTGTTCAATTATAAAAGAAGGCTAGTTTAGGCATCAAGGAATAGAGATGTGTTTAGTAATGCTTAGCTTGTAATTAAATGCAAAAAGAGAAAATTGAAAAGAAATTATTTTACCAGTCTTCATTCCATCTGTCCATTGTTAGGCATAGTTTTTCATAAGTTTGAAATCAAAATTAGAAACAAAGAATAGAAAGTACTTGTAGAAAGAAAAGTACTTGTATTTCTCTGTAAAAAGTAAGCTAAAATTCCCTGTTTATTCCCTGCTTGATACAGTATATGCATTGCATAATTGCATATGCATTGAATATAATATCAAGATAACTTCATATTCTGGAAGGTGTGCTTTCTTAGAAGTTACAAAAGACAAATCAAATTCCATTTCCAGAAGTTTGTGTGAAAGAATAGCTTGATTACAAATTCTAAGGATAGCACTCTAAAATACCCCATTGGTTATACAATTTCAAAATATGTTCCTGTTCTAAATGGGCATACTGAGTGAAAGAATGTAAAACAAAAAGTTGATAGGTATAGTATTCAAGAGAGAAGAAAAATCTGAAAAATCTGTCATTAGAATACTGGGGAATAATTTATTTCACATACATAACGTTCAAATCCATATTACTGTGGTGTTAGGAACATGTCCTAGTTTACTGAAATTAAACAAAGACAGATATTTGTTTAGAATCCCTTGTATCTGCAGCCAATAAATATATGTTGTCACTATGGTTGCAAAAACAAATACCCGTGATTGGAATGTGGTTAACAAGCATAAAAGCATAACAAGCATTAAGTTACATGGAAAGACTTACTGTCTGTATTATCTTAAACAACTGTGTTCTTGGATAAAGGACGGAGTAAGTAGAATGAATTGATTAAAAACAAATCACTGATACAGAATTTTAACAATTGGCTAAATTGTCAAAGCACTGAAGCCAATATCTACAACTGGATTGCTTCAGTCCCACCATAAGCCTTAAGAAGCAAATTCCCTTCCCAACAATGAAGCCAAGTCATAAGTGGAATTCTTAGAGTATATTGATGGATTAAAGCCTAAATAAAGATTTGTTTATTTGGCAGTTATATGACTCTATCTTAATTGATTAATATGTTAAAATATTTTTAATCTTTAGATATTTAAGCATACATAGGGTATTTTGTTTACCACACCAGATTTCTTTTTCAATGTGCCTTATTCAGAATAATTACGTTTATTATATCATATTTTGAATTAAAAAAAAATAACATTGCAGCATGTAAATAATTATGCATGGTAAAACCAATGCGATACAATTCTGAAAGCCTTTAACAATGACACATTTTTAGTATCTTTTATTTGTTCAGTTAATTCAAGTGAACTATCATTTCATGCTTAGATATCATAGTACTAGTAAAGCAATAAACCATGGCCACATAGAATATTTTCTTTTGGTAGCTGATTTTTTTAGTTAGTTTGTAACTTTTTACTAACCAATTTAAACAACAAGCCAAATAATTCCGTAATAATCATTAGATGTGAAAAACTCCACTGCTAGTATTCCCATTGCAGTGCTTATAGAATAAGAATAAGATTTCTACCACTGATGGTGGCCTAGAGAAGTTTTTATTTATTTATTTCTCCTATGGAATGTCAAATTCTAGGATACTTTATGCCATGGCAGACTTCTCTATCTGGTTTGTTCTAGGTGTGTGAACTTGCCAAAGTTTTTAACAATGGCAGACTAGTGAATTCTGAGTGTAAAAATTCACCTATCTAAATGTATTAAAGTTGGGGAAGTTAGACTATGAAAAAGTAACTTACAAATAGGTCTATTTAGACTAATTATCTTTATAGTTCTTTGGGAAGAGGAGTGTTGATGAGAGAAATAACAAGTATATCTTTAAAGTGATTAAATTGTTTTTAAAGGTGATGTTGTTAAATGAAAAAGTAAAGGTAGTCTTCGATTAATGATCATAATTGGGACCAGCAACTTTGTCACAAAGCAAGCAGTTGCTAAGTGAGAAATCATGTGTCTGCAATTGTGACTACAATCTTCCTATCTGGAAAGAGACAACACACATTGTTTCATGTTTTTGACTTTTGTTTGCTTCCCAATCACTCCCCCATCATTTGGAGTGCTCTACTGCTTGCTTACTGTCTTGCACGCATTGAAAGCAATGTAATCATGCCATTTCTCAGGGGGACAAGGGCTCAGACAAAGGAAATACTGCCTATAGAAATTAATCAGATTTTTCTCTCTCTCTCCACATCTCAAAAGCAGAACAGAGAGTCTGGTAAGGAAGGGATTTCAAGAGAATAATTTGTATGTGGAATGTACCTTTGGCTCCAAGCCCAGGCTGCCAGTGCGATCACATTGCTTTTGATGTGTAGAAGAGCCAACAGCTTGCTTTCTTGCAATCCCTTTCTTTCCAAACAATCAATTCTGCAGGGAGGAGCGGGAAGGGGAGAAGAAAAAAGAAGAAAAGAACACATCAGGCACAGGAAAATGCATGCTGACTGTGATGGTGATCATGTGACTATGGGATGCTGTGAAGGTTGTAAATAGACCATAAAGTTATTTTTTCAGTGATTATTTAGGTGACTCATAACTCTAAACAGTTTCCTAAAGAATAGTCAGTAAGAGAAGAGTACCTGTATTCAGAAATATAAACCTCTTTCAATAAAACTGACAGGAATCACTGCACTAAATCACAATATGATATATTTGGCTTAATATGCCACATAAACACACTCCACTGGAGTACACCATGATTTATAGTTTTACATTTTGTATGAATTACTCAAGTGTACTTTATTATTTAATAAACAATTATTGATCAAATCTTGCAGATTTGATTCTTCTGAATCAAATTCTAATGTTTCTGAAACATTATGCTAAAAAGCCTTGCTGGAATGTGAGGCAAAACCTCTGTAAAAATGTGGTCTCTTTTTCAGCATAGATCTCCCAATGTTCAAAGAACCCAGTTAAAAGTATATTAAATATAAACAGTGGTCATAGGCATCAAACAGACATTATAGTATATGCCTGAAAGTTTCCAGCATGTCCTAATGAATATGCATATATATTAAGAACAACCAGCTACAAAAGGGCTTGCCAGACTCTGCTGATATATCCTGTCTTAATATAGTTCTGATATACTTTCTTACTGTAGAGTTGATTTTCTGGTCTGGTCTATCTAGCGGGTTATTTGTCACATAAAAAATAATTATCTCAGAGGCAGGGCCAACTAATGGATCAGAAGCACAAGGAAATAGGCTCAGTTAAACATTAGCAAGAATTTCAGGACTGTATGAGTTGTCAGCCAGTGGAACACACTGCCATGTGAGCAGAGTTGGCGTGCTCTGGGTCACATTAGTGACGCCAATCCATCAGAAGCTTAATTTTAGCCTAAACCTAAATTTAATCCAATTCTTAAAGTTGCCAAAGTTAAAAAACACTCCTTTAAAATTTATCAATTTCAGTGTAACCAAGAAGTCCATTCTGTTAACTATCAGGGATATCTTGAAATTTCAAGACCAAACAAAAATTATAAAAAATATTTTTATTATTTTCATTGACAAGTTTTATTTTCTTTAACAATTTTTTACACAGACATTTTCAACTGTTTCAAAATCTAAAGAACAGGATTTAGAATATCAATTTATAGTATTTTAGATAATTCATAATTATCCAAAAAGAATAAAATGCAGTACTACCATCCACACCCACACACAAAGAGCAAATACTTTCATTAAAAGCCCATATCCTTTAAATTTCTAGATACGGTATTAAAATTTAAGCAAAAATGCAGTCAAGTATCCTACATGTTAGTTAATCAGTGTTAACTATCTACCAGTTAACAAAGAACTAATCCATATTAGGACTCCAGCCTTTTAATAGTTAATAGTTTCATCTATCATGAAGGTGTATAGTTAATTACATCAGAGACAAAATACTGAAATTAGTAGTTTTAGCTGACTTGTTTGTACCAGAGTTGACCCATAGTGCCTAATATTAATTTAATTCTCCTCCCTTTTAATTATGACTATAAATAGCTGTAAAGTTTTACAGAACTATGTCCTTCTCCAAAATAAATTGAAATTTGGACTTTTTATGTCAAAAAAGACATTAACACATTGGATGATACTCTGTTATCATATGGATTTAATAATTTTCCAATGCATTCAAATCTAAAAAGGAAATATGTAGATGAGCATCAAATATGTATTTAATAATATATTAATTAAAGACAGACAGAAGGCAGAGACTGGATAATGCATCTGGCGCAGGGTAAAAAATATTTACTTATCTTAGTAAAAGGTGAAGATCATGTTTCTTGTATGTTTTATATTAAATGGATTTCTAGCCCCTGACTAATTGTTTAATATTTAATTAGAAAATAAACAGTATGGTATAGATTACATGTTCATGTAAACTTTACTAAATTAAACTACTGAAAATAAAATCTTTGTACAGCAGATAATCAGATAATCATTGCCTAAAACAGCTTCTCCTTAACTGCATTTATGGCACTTTGCCTTGATCTGTTATTTATAATTTGATATCAGATTGGATTAAATGAAGAGGAGGAAAGATTTGGAAGGAGAAGAAGGCTCTCTGGAACCTTAATTGAAGATCTTCTAGTCTTTTGCAATAGAATGTAATAATAATTTACTTGAGCAATTATTTGAGAATTATCATGGAGATAATAATAGGTGAATGAAGATGAATAATGAATAATGACTTACATAGATGTCTCAAAGGAGGCAAATGACAGATATATCATGACATTGCAACATAAATCATGTACGGGTGCAAATATGAAAACCTGAAGTCTAATTGTGTCAATGGAACTTATACCTTTTTTCAATATTGCAGTTTGTATTAGAGACCCACCTAGTACTATCCAACCACTATAGATTAATAGAAAGCACAAAATACAGTATTAGTGTGTTACACTTGCAAATGTGTTTGATGCTACTCAGATATTTTTCTCCAGTTTAAGGAGAGAATGCACAATTAGGAGAGTGAAGCTATGGCTGTCTTTGCACAATATACTAGACCATGACCTACAGAATTGAAGAGCTGCAGGTCATTGGGTTCATACTACACTTAGAAGCATGAAGTAGCTGGAGTCTTTCAGTAGGTTAATCTGTAAGCTAGCCAATGATATTTGGGGCTAGTATGTTGCAAGAACTAAGAACTTAGCTATAAAAAAGAAAAGTTTTTGATCAGTGTGTGCTACCTGTTCTAACATATGCCAGAGACACATGGACACTAATCTCATAATCAATACAAAAGCTACAAAAGCAAAGAGCCATGCTTGGCTTTACAAAACAATATAGAAAGACCTGAACATCGATTAGAGAACAAACAAAAGTATACAATATCATCAAGATAGTAAAAAAATTGAAATGGAAATAGACTGGTCACATAACAAGAAAACTGATGGCAGGTGGGCCGGGGCAGTCATAGAATTGAGTCCACTTGATAAAAAACATATGTGAAAGAGATCTAAAACAAGTTAGATTGATCAGCAAGTATTGCAGGCTCAATTGATAAAAGAAAGCTCAGGACCTTATTGGTCGGAAACGTACATATATACATACGTGAAGAGGAATTTGTGACACACCTGATAGACATTTCTTTCATTTGGATTCATTTTCAGTTGGAGTCCAATCATGGAGTACATCCATTAGAGATGCCTGGGGAGCAGCCTTGCCTAATTATTTGGGAACAATTTTAACCTTTTTGACCTGATGGTCAGTGCAATTACTGGTTAATTAGATCTTTGTTCCTCCTGGCTAATGAGACCCTCTGTGATAGTGACCTCCAGTGGGTTCAAGCAGTGATAAATTCCCTAGGGGGCATTCTAGGGTCCTTTTAAGGAGGCTCTGGTTCATCCCCTCCTTAAAAATACCATTATTAGATCCCACGAGCCTGGACTACTTTCATTCAGTTTCCTGCCTTTTTTAGGGAAGATGGTGGAAAATTTGGTTGTATGGTAGCTTCAAAGAATCATGGCTGAAATGGATTATCTGGATTTCTTACAGATCACTCTTGTTGATGATATTTGGCAATAGCAGCATGGGATAGTGCATCTATGCTTCATCTTCTTAAATTCTGAGTAGCCTTCAGTACCATTGACCGTAATATCCTTTTCAGTTGGCTGCAGGATTTGTGATAGGCAGTGCAATCTTGCACTGTTTGCCTACTTTTTCCAAGGCTGATCCCAGTCAGTGTTAATAGGGAACTTTGGCTACAGGCCCCTGGACTTTAGTTTTAGATGGGGTTGCATTGCCCCAGAGAGACCATGTGCACAGCTTGGTATCTTCTTAGATTCACAACTTCTGCTCAAAAAGCAGGTGTTAAGAGAATCTTTGCAGAAGTTTGTGTTGTGTGTCAGTTGTGCCCTTTCCTTAAATGTGAGTCCTGTACTCTGACATTCATGCCCATGTCATCTTGAATTTGAATTACTACACTGTGCTCTACATAGGACTACTCTTGATGAATATTTGAAAGCTACAGCTGGCACAGAATGCAATTGCACAGACAGTTCTAGGGCCTCATAGGGTGGCCCATGTAACACATCTCTTTTTTAAGCTGCACTGGTTGCTGGCCTGCTTCTGAGTCCAGTTGAAGGTGCTGGTTATTTCCTTTAAAACCCTTTATGGCATGGGTCTAGGTTGCATGAGAAACCATCTCACTCCAATGGAATTCGTCTGGCCCCACTCATTCCAGCAGAAAAAGC
The DNA here is from genome assembly GCA_017656035.1 of Myanophis thanlyinensis. NCBI lineage: Eukaryota > Metazoa > Chordata > Lepidosauria > Squamata > Homalopsidae > Myanophis > Myanophis thanlyinensis. Next base: position 9,985 of record JAEANM010021431.1, read on the forward strand.
ATGCCACATATCCCATTGGTCCAGTAATTCCAGCTGGTAGGTCTTAGGAGGAGGGCCTTTGTCACATAGGAGGATGAGATCTGCCGAAGCTCAATGGAATTGCATTCCGTGTTGGTTATTCCAAAGTGGTTATTAGACATGGAAGAAGTTCCTGTCTCCAGCTGTAGAATTCTAGTTTTTTATCTTATTTAATCTCTCTTAATTTAATATTTAATTTTTTAAATATTTTGTACTTTTGTTTTTATGATCTTTGTATGATACTCAGATTCTTTTTGACAGTGAGATTGTAAAATACTATAATGAAAAATTCAGGTAATTAATATGGCTAAGTGGAAAAAATTTAAAACTAGGAATAAAATATGCAATCTTAGAAAATGCTTTCAATTTTTTGGACTTCACTTAAGAATATGCAAAGTAAATAACCAAACAAACAGCACATTAACTTATGGACTAGCTTTTAGAACCAACTCATATCCCCAAGTATCCAATTAAAGTTTCCTGTGAAAGTTCTTTTTTTTTTTTTGGTGTGGGGGGGAGAATACAAGGAATTTATGGAAGAATTCCAGACTGGTTATCAAACTATTCAGCACTTATGAGATGCTTCACTTATATCATTAGAGACTCCTCCACAGCTTGGTTTGAATGATAACACTCAAGCAGATATCACACTGTAGACTTGAATTCTTTTGTTTTCCTTTTCAAAGGCACTAACAAAATGTACTTTTAATCCTTTTAACAGCTTTACTCAAAACCAGCAGAGGTATTTCATGGAGTTTAAAATTGGGGAGTGAGAGAAAGAGCTGTGAAAATGAGGGGGCAGTTAGGGGAAGATTAATTAATGTCTGACACAATGAAGGCATGATAGAAGAGGATGACAAGCCAAGTTTTAGATGAATAGTTGTGTTTCTGAAGTTATTATTGGAACACAATCTGGAAAGTAGTCATTTACTGAGAATTTGGTGGCTACCAAATGAGTGTATAATTGGTACCTAATTACTATTAGATAAAAATGTATCCTTAAATTTTTATGAGGATATTTCAGAAATAATCAAAAATCACTGGTGGTTTTCTTTATATCTTATCAAAACATTTTTTCAGAAGATCAGAGACACATGGGTAACTATGAAAATGGGGCAATGTTCATAATAATGAATGAATACTTTATTCTGAGCTGGACCATTCATCCATGTAATCTGATTTAACTGTCAATAGTTCGGTGAAATCTTCCTTGGCATTGTTAAATGCCAATTATAGAGGGGGAATGGAATGGGAGGGATGTCACTAATGGACTTGTCACATTTAGTAATTAAGGTTTTAATTAAGAACATACCTATTGTGTGTATTTGTATTTATTTGCTTGAATATGTTTGTGAACACACATCAATGTAGATGTAACTGAAAGAGAGAAAAGTCATGTACTATTCCAGCATTTTTTCTTTCCTTCAGTTACATAGATATTGGTGTGTGTGTGCACAAACACACACAAATAAATAAATATAAATACACACAATGGGTCCTTAGAACCTTAAATACTAAACATTAAAAATAAAAACCAGTATGAGCTGTAGTTTCCTTGTGGTGAAGTTGTCTGGGACCATCAAAATCCTTGCTTCCTTTGCTTCCTTGCTTCCTTCCTCTCTTCCTCTCTTCCTCTCTTCCTCTCTTCTCTTCCTCCTTCCCTACACAATCTTTTACCATATGAGCAAAAGTCCACTTAGAGCACGGGGCCTTTCAATGTAAGCCACATCTCAGGAGACATCCAAAAATGGACCTTCTGCAAAAATCTAGCAACCTCCTCAGATAAGACTCAGGATATCTAAGCCCATGGACAGAAAGACAAAAAAAAAAAAAAAAAAAGTCTCAGCTTGCCC
>JAEANM010021432.1:0-11854 GCA_017656035.1 Myanophis thanlyinensis
AGCCAGCCATGCTAGCTCAGGAATTCTGGGAGTTGAAGTCCACGAGTCATGAAGGAGCGGTAATTGCCCACCCCTGTGCTATCCTATTGGCAGCATCCCTTTTTCATCAAGGGTATTTTAAAGTTGAATAGCTTCTTGAAATATGGATAAGTGACACCGGCAAAGAAATCATTTTTAACCACAGCAACCAAGCTGTGTTCTGTGGTTTCACTGGATCTTTTAATTTAGTTGCAGGATGTACGAACGACTTGAACTATAAGATTAATCCATAATATAGAAACTGCTATGATCAAATGTAATACACTACTATCTGCATTCATGGAGGGCCATTTTACAGGTCTATTATATAAACAAATACCTGTTTATATGAAGAATGTAAAGGAGAATCACTCAGCCATATATTTTTGAAATGGCTTTCACATAGATGTGCTTATAAGATTTATAGTCTTTATAACAGCAAAATACACTGGCAGATCCTATCTAATACTGCTTTTGGAAAATAAAAAAATATTATAGAAGCATAACTAAAGATGTCTTCCCGCTATAATAGATGATAAACAGTGCATAATGACCTAAATTTTATCCTGGATCATATGAACCATATTTACTTATTCAATATTTATTTATTTATTTATTATTTGGATTTCTCAACTGCCACTCTCCCGAGGGACTCGGGGCAGTGTACAATTGACTTAAAATATAAAATAGACTTAAGATATAAATTAAATGATTAACAATTAAAATTATAAAAAATTTAAAATTTTAAAATTTTTAAAAACCCAATCAATCCCAAAATTAATGTTCGGCTAGACCGGCCTGATGGAACAAATGGGTCTTTAATGCATGCCGGAAGGTCCACAGGTCTGTAATGGTCAGGATCTCCGGGCACAGTTGGTTCCAAAGGGAGGGTGTGCCCACAGAGAAGGCTCGAACCCTCAGGGCTGCCAGACGACAATGTCCGGCAATAGGACCCCAAGGAAGCCCGCCCTGTGGGAGCGTACTGGCCGGTGGGAGGCTGATGGTGGCAACAGGCAGTCCAGTAAGTACCTGGGTCCCAATCCATGGAGCACTTTGAATGTAAGAACCAACACCTTGAATTGCACCCAGAAGGCCACAGGGAGCCAGTGCAGCTCACACAGGAGAGGTGTAATATGGGAGCTCTGAGGAGCCCCCAAAATCACCCGCATGACCACATTCTGCACCAACTGCAGCCTCCGGATGCTCTTCAAGGGGAGACCCATGTAGAGAGCATTGCCATAGTCAAGGCAGGAGATAACGAGGGCAGAAGTTACTGTGTGAAGAGCGCCCCAGTCCAGAAATGGCTGCAACTGGAAGATCCTTCGGACCTGATAAAATGCCCCCCTGGAGATGGCTGCGATTTGATCTTCTAATGACAGCCGTACATCCAGGAGGACCCCCAGATTGTGAGCTCCTTCCATGGGGGTCAAAATTTCAAAATGGCCAGCGATGGAACAATCTGGCTGTATCTGGGCACTGGAAACCACAGCCACTCGGTTTTGGTCAGGTTGAGCTGGAGCCTGTTTTGACCCATCCAACTCCGAACGGCCTCCAGGCACCAATTCATCACTTTGACGGTTTCGTTGGCGTGGCCTGGGGTGAAGATGTACAGCTGAATATCATCAGCGTACTGATGGAAATTCACCCCGAAGCCGCGGATGATGATTATGATTATTGGATATGTTTGTATAAAGTTAACCAGTCTGTGTATTTTTTATTCACATGTTAAATTATTTGTCATTTTTATGCCTGTTATTGTAAGAAATAAGATTCAATTGAAGTGCTGTTTACACTGTCTTAGCTTTATTAGATTTCCTTAGACATTTTATCTGAATTTACTTCAGCATTCATTTTACAGCAAAATCTATGCCATACTTTTACTAGGTCCACATAATGTGTAACAGAAAGAGTGGTTTAGGAAATGTTGAAAAGCAGTTCAAACTACTATCATAGCCTAGAGCATCCTAAGATAGTAAGCATAAGGACTGAATTTACTGTGATCTTATACATATATTTGAATAAAGCCTGCACAGATTTTAAATGAAAGATGAATTTAAACCTTTGGATCTGTAGCAGTCCGGTGGGGTAGGGGTGGGGATCAGTCTTATGAAAGTACTGTTTATTATTTGTACTATTTACACTGATACCACTACAAACTTTACCTCAAAGCTTACCTCAGAGCTGGTTTTCTCCCTAGAATTCAGATGGATTAAAAATAGCTATACTCCTGTAGCATGCTACCTGTCAAGGGCAGAAAATCAGGAGTCAAAGCAGTTCGAATGAATGCAGGTTTATTGCATGCTAACAGTCTGAACTACCAATTGCCAGAGCAAATCAGTGGTAGATAAGAGTCAAAGGAATTCAAGGTGGGCTGGACTTAGATCTCTTCTGGGTACTAAGAGATTTGAGACTAGTGAATTGCTTAGGAAGGGCCTCGGGCTCACCTGGTCATCTTCTACATCACCAATGACATCATTGACAGTCACTGACAATTATAAGCCTTCACCACACAAACATCAAACTTGATCACGTCACAGGCTGGATCCTGACATATCACAACATTATTATTTGCCTTTGCAGAGCCAGGGTGGGTTTGGCCTGCACAAGATTTATCCGGTGTGTGAGCCTCCAGTTTGACAAGTTTGCTTCACCAGGTCTCCAGGGCCCATTAACTCTTCTTTCTCTCTTACTGTTCTTCTCAGTTCAGAACCATTCATCTTCCTCTAAAGATATGGATTCCACTGGAGATTTTCTTCAGAATCACAATACAAAGAAAAAAAAAGGAGATAAAAGTCCAACTTGCCACAATTTCAATTATTACCAGCTTCCCAAGAGTTGTTATTTACATTTTTTTCCTTCCAACTGCAATATACAGACACAGTTTAGGTGTCTTCTAAATTGGATCTTGGATTGAAAGACAAAGTCTGCTTTGGAGTTTCACTTAAGATTCCCTCAAAAGAGAAATGGTTTGTTATTGTTTCCTTGCAGAGTGTCTTCAACTTCCCAATATTGCTTCAATCTTAGCAATCTGCCATTGTTTCCTTCCAAGCTTAACCTGAATTAGGTTAGCTTTCTTACTTCCAGTTTTTCTCTGGAATCAGATACTAAAAGAACATATGGCTAAAACTGTGGATTCTCTCACTGAAAGCCTTTAAACATTTATCTCTCTTTTAAGGAAAGCGCTGAGTATCTGTGAAAAGTTACAGATGTGATAGTGTCAATTACATTGGAGTTTGGAAATAAAAACTGAGTATTTTGCATGAGTCTGTTTTTTCATGTTTTAAAGGGTTTTTATTTTTTATTTTTGTCTTTAATTTTTTTTAGTGTAGATCAAATGTTGCATATGTTTGAGGAAGCTAATCCCTAGAGCAGTACCTGATAAAGTTATTAATATTTTTAAGTAAACCAAATCTGCTACAGGTTTCTTCTCTAGTTAATCCTTTAATTATCAATTTGTATGGAAGGAAATTTAATACTGGATATCAGCTTCAACTTTCTGCTTAATAGGCAAATACAAATTTATATAAAAATATCTTTAAAAGCTTCCTAGAGGCCTCTACTGAATTTTCTGGTATGAGACAATGTCAGAAGAAAGAAAACATTGGAAGGAAAAAAAAACCTATGGTGATTATGAGAAGGTTTGTTCTACCTATCATAGTTCTTTAGAAATGTTGCACATATCTTGAAGAATTCAGATTAGTGAATTGTTCTTCTGACTCCATGTATAGAGGCATTTCATAAATCTGGTACCTTGTTTTATTAGGAAGAACAATCCACTGCATTTCAGCCATATAAATTATGTTTCGAAAAACCTTAAGTGATATGTGTTAGAGAAGAGACACTTTTATGGTAGCAGAGTTTGCAAGATGAACTGTTCAATCTGTTAAGGACAGGGCCTTGGAAAGAAAAGAAATAACAACTTCAGGGCTGACCATCAAAAACATGATTCTGTAAGGTCCAAAAATGCATTTGAGTCACCAAATGTCAGAGAGAGAGACCCAAGAAGAGGCTTGAAAAGTAACAGTTAACACTGGGTAGACAATTTCCACTGTATACAGCAAAGCATGCAAAGAAAAAAAGCCACACCTTGGGGAAAGTATGGCATCCTTTTATACCTTCAGAGACATCAGCTTACTACCCAATTCTGGGGGCCCTGGTCCAGACCTTTCTTTGGCACTACAGCAAGAAACGGGCTTAGCAACAGAGGGGCTGGGTGCTTAGCAACATAGAAATTTGCTTGATATAACCCTGCCAGGCCAATACATATCCTGCATGAGGCATTGAGTTGTACAAAAAAACAAGATGGCAGAAGTTAGATCACTGGTAGAAGCAAATGGCAAAGGGAATTCTAATCCTTAGGAAAAGCAATTCTTACACAAGCAAAATAGCAAGTTAAACTAATTCTACTGATTCCATTATTACGTCCCACTAATTCTACCTATTTTATTATTGTCCCTTCAGTTTAGTATCTGAAATTATTAATTACTACTTTTCAGGTTGGTAAAATTGATTTATACTCAAGAATTTTTTCAGTATTTTTTATTTCATACAGACTCTTAGTTATGGGATTATTATTCCAATGGATATAAAACCTATTGGAAGAACATTGACATAATTCATTTTCATAGAATTAAAATCACAGAATACAAGGAGTAGAAGGGACCATGACTGTATAATACAACAATCGATCAATGTAGGAATCTGTTAGATTATTTGGTTACTTATTATTATGTCCTTCAAAGAGTGGCTTAAAACTGATTTGTTCACAGAAACATTTTAAAAGATCTGACATGGACTGAGAATAACGTGTAGAGGAGTCAAGATAATATTCTGTTATTGGGCCTTTCACATTTTTAAAAAGGCTTTTGCTGTGGAGAAAAAAAGCCAGAAAAAGTAGAATTTTTTCAGACTACTCTACTTGTTTTATTTTTACTTTTATTATTCTATTTCAAAACAGTGTACATAATGGCCTGTCCAGAAATTGTTCTCTCAGCATCAATTTTATTAAGTATTTGGGGTTGAAAGAAAGTAGGCAAAAGGCACCCAGTAAACTTTCATAGCTGATGGACTTCAATTTGTCTCTCCAATCCTAGCCTAACATCTTATGCAATAAACCATCCTAATTCCCTCCTCAGTTTAATCTATATAAAACATTCTTGGACTTTTGACTGCTGTGAAATCAATTGCAGATTATTCAATGAAATAGTTTAAAAATCATGATCTAATGTGATGTATAAATTGGGGCATCATTTGAATCTAGGACTCTTTTGCTGTAATAAACAGCAATTCAGTCAAGCAGGGTAATTGTATTAAATATTTGTAATATGAACATTTTATATCCATTATACCTGCTATAAATAGACTGCACAGAGAATTTTTTTCTCATTTTATCATACAAAACCCCCAGGATTATATCCAATAAAACTAAATGATGGTGATCAAAGCAAATGATCAAACAGACAAAGGAAATACTGCTTCACACAACCACAGTTGAATTATGGAATTTATTACCCAGGATGAATGTACTTAGCATGTGCAGTTTTAAAAGGCAATATATATTCTTTTTACCCAAACTTTTGCCTCCAGTTCTCAAATGTTTGAGTACTTGTGTTCATGCAATGTCAGGCATTGATTGTTTAACAGCTGGGCTAGTAACAGGACCACATTAACAAAATAAACAGGGGAACAACCCAGAAGTGGATGTGCCAGAAATCTCTGTGAAGATAGAGAAAAACATAGTTGAAAAACTTTGATTGCAAAGAAAAAGTAGTTTTCCTGGGTGAACATCATTCTCTTTGAAAATTCAGGGCATTTAGTAAGTGGTGAAGAACTGGAAATCTGAACTCAAGTCTCATCTCTGGAAGGAATTGATTTGTGGCTTTCTTTGAGCTCACAGCCTCCATTTCAGACAGGGGAAAAGTGATATTTCTCTACTTACAGCTTTGTTGTAAGGCTTCCTGACTATGTGAGATAAACTGACATTTTGGTACTATTGCTACAGAGATGCTAAGTCTTAGCATTATTTTTTGGTAGTGTCTTTGTGGGTAAGTATGATGAAAATAAATCAAATTAACACTTATTGGGATAAAAATAAAAATATGTCATTCTTCTCTCCCTTTTAATACATGCAGAGAGGAGGTGATTGGCAAAGCTATATGCTCATTGTGATTATCAGAGCATACCCACGCCATCATCTCCACGGAAACACAGCATATTTCTAGGTGAAGCATCACCAACCTGTTGCCAAGGAAACAAGAGATGCAAAATCTCAATGACATTCTATTTTGAAGCATTCAAGAAACCTTTGAAAGGGCTTTAAAAACTGCCTAGGAAGGGAGCGGAAATTACAGATTCTCTACAACCACTGTTTTATTCCTGGGTTATTCTGTCTGCTCACGTCATTCTCTTCCTGCAGTTCTCTGCTGAAGCACGAATGCAAACACTGTGAAAACAAAACTTTCATGTGCTCAAAAGGGAAGGAAAATGAAAATGGAGAAACATGCATTTGTGCAGAGATAAATATACATTAGCATGAAGACCAGAGAGATATCGCCAATCAAAACTCTTCAGAAATGGTAGGGTAGTGCCCACCATTTCTGCCTACAGTGTTGAAGTGATAGAAGCTGGATAACAGTTTGGAAAAAGCTGAGAATATATTGAACAGTAGAATTTTTTTTCCTTGCTGTGTAATAATGGCTTTCTATTGTTTACCGTTAGTTGACATTTAAAAGATTTCAGCTATTTCTTGGATTAGAAAGTCTTAACAGAATCATCATCACCATGATCAAACATTGTTCCCTTCTGATAAGAAAGGCAGTTTCTGAATGTTTTTGCTTGTGTGTGCATTTTCTGAAGGAGTGTATATGCATATATTTGAACACAAAAAACTGTTTGACTAAAAACCTTTGAAATGGTTCATATAAAATTAAGAATCAAATTCTAGTAAAAAGATAAATATTTGTAGAAGGAAGGAAGGAAGGAAGGACAGACACCAGGTATGGTTTCCATAACTAACTCAAGATATAAGGATGGAGTTATTATAATAGTGGCATGTGCTATTTCCAATAAGAATTGAACTGCACTCATAAAATGTGAAAAGGTTGATTTTTATTTCCATTTGGAGTGATTTTCTATGAGCTATGTAGCACTTTGCATGATTTGGTGAAAAAAAGAAAAAAGAAAGCTAACGTATTAGAGGAAAGAGATTTGGTTTGTCCCTTTGGTTGCTGTGCAAGGAAATATTAATGTACATGAGTATTCAAAATAATAAAGTCATCTATATACAGTCCAAAATTCTTTGATCTATGACATTAGTATTCAACGATATTCTTTATTGTATATGTGAAAGCTCCTGAAAACAACATGCAGAATTATATCCATTTTCTTTACATTAATTGGATAGAGGAGAGAAGAAAGTATGCTATAAGGAAGATAAGGTTTAAACTCATTAGATAAAGATGCTTGTCATAGTGATTAGAACACTGTGTTTTAAAAGAGCTGTGCTTTGAAGAAAGAATCCCAACATATTTAAACATTACTAGGTAATCCATCCAGGCAACTACTTTGTTAGGGAGATTTCTTAAAAATAATCTATTTCCAAAAGCTTGAAAAAACAGCTGGTTTTTTAGAAGGCTTTTAATTGCCTGGGACAGATTATTTTAGAGATAGGAGCAGTGGTAGAATTCAATTTTTTTTACTACCGGTTCTGTGGTGGGCTTGGTGGGCATGGCTGGGGGTGTGTGTCATGTGACTGGGTGGGCAGTTTCTGTAAGCAAGGCAATAAAGATTAGACTAGAAACAACACCAGAATTTTTTTTCTGCCTTCATTTCAGGATTAACTCTGTAAAGTGGAAAAAATAAAGGAGATTTCTTCTAACCACTGGTTCTCTGAACTGCTTAGAAAATTTACTACTGGTTCTAGCAAACCTGCTAGAACCTGCTGAATTTCACCTCTGGATAGGAATATTATTTATTTTATTATCAATTGAAAAAAAGACCATTTAGTCATTCTGATGTGCTTTTATGTTTTAGGTGGCAAACCCAAAGATAGTATGGGTCTTTTAAATAATTATATAAATAAACATTAAGAATTTTCAGGAATGGTAAGATTTTTCTCAAGCTGGTATAAATAAAGACATAAAGATTTAGAAATCTACCAAAAATCTACCTGATTTTCTTACCTACTTGGATTAGTTTTATTACACAAAGTAAAATGTTTGCTAACATCCTACTCCTTTGATCTTAAAACTTACTCTATGTTTACTTCCTACTTATTGTTCATATCAATCTATGGCCTTCCTATTCCTATAAACTTTGTACTACTACTTGCATCTTATTTAATCTATGAACCTTTCTATCTCTATCTATCTAGTGATGGAATTCAAAACTTTTTACTACCGGTTCTGTGGGTGTGGCTAAGGGTTCATGTGACTGGGTGGGCAGTTTCTGTAAGCAGGGCAATAAAGATTAGGCTAGAAACAACACTAGAATATTTTTCCTGCCTTCCTTACAGGATTAATCCTGTAAAGTTAAAAAAAAAAACCAAAAGGAGATTTCTTCTAACAACCGGTTCTCTGAACTGCTTAGAAAATTTACTACCTGTTCTAGCGAACGTGCTAGGACCTGCTGAATTTCACCTCTGTTCCTATCTCTATATTTCTTTTCTCAAAAATTTACAAATTCTTTCCATTTTCCTTATAATTGATATTTAGCTCTTTTAGCCAAACACTGTCCATTTAAAACCTTCTTTATTCTTTTTCTTTTCTTGATTATGGTATGGACCCATTCATACTGTATTTTCTCCCACTTCCAAATACTTGCAGTCCTCTCTTCCTGGTTTGTGGGATTCGCTCTTGGGATGTTTCCTGTGGTAAATTTACTTTGGTTGCTTCTACACCAGATGCCAGCTCTACTCCCTGATTTTTGGATTTGGCTGATATGGGGCTTATTTATTGTTGCCTGTTTCAAGGCTTGCTGTTCCTTATGTCATCTTGATATTCCAGCTCAAATGCTTGTCTTTCAAATGGAGGTTTTTCCCATTTCCCTGCATTGAGTCTTCCTAACTCAATTCCTTTGTCATCACACTCCCACATGCAACTAGGTTTCTTGTTCATTTTATGGGAAACACTCTCCAATTAAGGAGCAGGTGGAAATGTTTTAAATGTCTTCACCAGGTAGCATTGAAACTTCTGATCTAAGGAGAGAAGGGCATACACCCACTCATTATACTAAGTCTCCATCTGTTCCTATATCTTAACTTTGATAGTTGTTTTTCAGATTCCTCATGCAAAATAGGAAGCAACTGGCCTTTCCTTCTGAATTGACATTTAGAAGTTGAATAGCCTCACTTATTAACCAGCCTTCAAAACTGATAGTAGGATAGAACTGAAGTCATAATGGATTTTCTCTAGGACCCTTATCTTATGGGTTCAAAAGTCAAGTAATACAAGCCAGGTAAATGACAGGTATTTGCATTGTTTTTACATAAATGTAAATTTGTAGTCTACTCAAAAATATCATGGGTTGCATATCTGAATTTCAAGGCCTTCTGGCTCCATTGTTTACATATTCCTTCTGGATGTCTACATATCTTTGCCAACTGTGTGTATCCTTTCATCCTCCAGTTGAAGTTAATTCAACTAATGAATAGCTATTACCCAGAAATATTTTTATGTTCCTCTTTGACTAAAATAGCCTGTGATGATTGCTTCTGTGAATTTCCAATTTTCTAAATTTTAGTCCTGGATCTTTTACCTTATGGCAGGTGTGAGCAAACCCAAGCAGTTCTTTGAAGGCTATTCATTGTGGATATTACACTATCCCACAACCATTCCATAAGTTATCATGTTTATTGATGGGAAAGGGGAAGTTATATGGACATTGATTTGTATGATACCATATCAGTATAGAAAAATAATTGAGATTGTATCATGCAATCTTATAATTCATTAGATAAAAATTACCAGTCTAACAGAATTGTATTAGATATATATAACAACATTTTCCTATTGGACCTAGGACAGATAATAAGCATACAGTAGGACCCCTCATATAATTCTCTCCTGCATTACTCGGAGGAGTTTTACAGTTGCAAATGTTGGGGTTTAGTAGAGAGGACTTGGCTTTATAAGTTTCGAACCTTATTCACTCCAGTTTTGAAAGTGGATCTATCCCTCGTGTTTTTATTTCATCTCTCACACATACAATAAATCTGGCAAAACTCAAGGAAAGAACATTTTAATTTTCCCTACCTTTTCATCTTCTGATTCTAATACAAAAATGATTTTCTCCTTGCCACCATCAATATTTTGGGGAATGGTGATGATAAGTGTGAAAGAATGTGGGTTTGATTCAGAGAAGGATGAGAGAACTATTATAGAAAATATATTTGAGGTTTGGTAAAGTAACAAAGTGTGAGAAAGAAACTCAAAATGACCCCATCTCTAAATTAGAGAGAAGCTTTGACAGTTTTCCAGCTTCTGATACAGTATGCTAACTGCATTAAATTACAAGATTCCTAACAACTCTTGTTTCCTGATCTGACCTAATTCAAGAAGCTGACAATAGTCACTTTGTAATTAGGATGTGCTTTACCAAGTCTCATCTAGAAAGCATGATGTATCAAAAGGTCAGTAAACTATTGCTGAACGCAAACATTAATTTTTTCTAAATTGTAGGAATATTTCTACAGAATAACACTGAATATTTTTAGCCAATCTCAAAGCTAAGTATAAAAGACTGAATTTGGGGTGGAGCCTTTCTTGATGTGAATATCTTGCTAGAAATGAAAACCTTTTTTCTTATAAATGTTAAAATATAGCATATTTTAAAGGATAAAATACAATATAATTCAAATAATCCAAAAACTCATCTCTTGGAATATGAGCTGGTACAAAAAAGATCACAGCAATATGTTTTGCTTTCTTGACAGGTGCTGAGCATTTGTGCTTCTTTCTTTCTTTCTGTCTTTCTTTCTTCCTTCCTTCCTTCTTTTCTTTTTCTATGTCTCAAGTTTCTTTGGCATTTTGCAGTGGTGGAATCAATTTTTTTTACTACCAGTTCTGTGGGCATGGCTTGGTCGGCATGACTGGGAGGGGGGTCATGTGACTGAGTGAGCAGTTTCTGTAAGCAAGGCAATAAAGATTAGGCTAGAAACAACACCAAAATGGTTTTCCCTATCTTCCTTACAGGATTAACCCTGTAAAGTGGGAAAAAACAAAAGGAGATTTCTTCTAACCACTTGATTCTCTGAGCTGCTTAGAAAATTTACTACTGGTTCTAGCGAACCTGCTAGAACCTGCTGAATTTCACATCTGGCCTTTTGCTATCATTGCATTCTGGGTGTATAATTCCCCAGGGTCCAGTTAAACGAAACTATTTAGTTAAAACAAAGTTTATCTCATAAAGCTATTCAGGAATTGGTTATTACTTTGGAGGATGACCATTAGGCTGCACTAGGTATTCAAAAAGAAAGCATTAGTAAATTATGACCAAAGGGAGAAAAAACATGGAAGTATCTATGAAGTTTTTTTTTTTTAATTTTATTTGTCAAACATGTACAAGATAGCAAGTATAGGTATAAACATAAACAAAGGAAGTAAGTACAGATGACTGGGGACAATAAGACAGGGAGGGTAGGCATGCGGGATTTACTTACGGGACCGCCTGTTGCCACCATCAGCCTCCAACCGACCTGTGCGCTCCTACAGGGCAGGCCTCTTCGAAATACCACCATCAGGTCGATGTCGCCTGACGGCTCAGAGGGTTCGGGCCTTCTCTGTGGCTGCACCCTCCCTCTGGAATGAACTCCCCCCTGAGATTCGGACCATCACTGACC